>JAMOIN010000822.1:0-52864 GCA_024666655.1 Dascyllus trimaculatus | reverse complement strand
GGGATTCTGTGGAAGTGTCATAGCTCTCTAATGCAAGGTCCCAAAGGCTCATGCCTGGCACCGTTGGAAAGCTGGTGGCCACAAATGGGGGGGTAGGTCCAATCCTCAAGTACGTGTGGTGCTTCGAATGCCTAACCCTAACCCCGATCCTAGCATTTCACTGGAAATCTCCCCCATTCAAACCAATGGGGATTCTGTGCAAGTGTCATAGCTCTCTAATAAAAGGTTCCACAGGCTCGTGCCTGGCACCGTTGGAAAGCTGGTGGCCACAAATGGGGGGGTAGGTGCAATCCTCAAGTACGTGTGGTGCTTGGAATGGCTAACCCTAACCCCGATCCTAGCATTTCACTGTACATCTCCCCCATTCAAACCAATGGGGATTCTGTGCAAGTGTCATAGCTCTCTAATGCAAGGTCCCACAGACTTGTGCCTGGCACCGTTGGAAAGCTGGTGGCCACAAATGGGGGGGTAGGTGCAATCCTCAAGTACGTGTGGTGCTTAGAATGGCTAACCCTAACCCCGATCTCAGGATTTTACTGTAAATCTCCCCCATTCAAACCAATGGGGTTTCTGTGCAAGTGTCATAGCTCTCTAATGCAAGGTCCCACAGACTTGTGCCTGGCACCGTTGGAAAGCTGGTGGCCACAAATGGGGGGGTAAGTGCAATCTTCAAGTACGTGTTTCGCTTGGAATGGCGAACCATAACCCCGATCTCAGGATTTCACTGGAAATCACCCCCATTCAAACCAATAGGGATTCTGTGCAAGTGTCATAGCTCCCTAAAGCAAGGTTCCACAGGCTCGTGCCTGGCACCGTTGGAAAGCTGGTGGCCACAAATGGGGGGGTAGGTGCAATCCTCAAGTACGTGTGGTGCTTGGAATGGCTAACCCTAACCCCGATCCTAGCATTTCACTGGAAATCTCCCCCATTCAAACCAATGGGGATTCTGTGCAAGTGTCATAGCTCTCTATTGCAAGGTTCCACAGGCTCGTGCCTGCCACCGTTGGAAAGCTGGTGGCCACAGATGGGGGGGTAGGTGCAATCCCCAAATACGTGTGGTGCTTGGAATGGCTAACCCTAACCCCGATCCTAGCATTTCAATGGAAATCTCCCCCATTCAAACCAATGGGGATTTTGTGTAAGTCTCATACCTCTGGCAAGTAAGGTCCCACAGGCTCGTGCCTGGCACTGTTGGAAAGCTGGTAGCCACAAATGGGGGGGTAGGTGCAATCCTCAAGTACGTGTATCGCTTGGAATGCCTAACCCTAACCCCGATCCTAGCATTTCACTGGAAATCTCCCCCATTAAAACCAATGGAGATTTTGTGCAAGTGTCATAGCTCTCTAATGCAAGGTTCCACAGGCTCGTGCCTGGCACCGTTGGAAAGCTGGTGGCCACAAATGGGGGGGTAGGTGCAATCCTCAAGTACGTGTGGTGCTTGGAATGGCTAACCCTAACCCCGATCCTAGCATTTCACTGGAAATCTCCCCCATTCAAACCAATGGGGATTCTGTGCAAGTGTCATAGCTCTCTAATGCAAGGTCCCACAGACTTGTGCCTGGCACCGTTGGAAAGCTGGTGGCCACAAATGGGGGGGTAGGTGCAATCCTCAAGTACGTGTGGTGCTTGGAATGGCTAACCCTAACCCCGATCCTAGCATTTCACTGGAAATCTCCCCCATTCAAACCAATGGGGATTCTGTGCAAGTGTCATAGCTCTCTAATAAAAGGTTCCACAGGCTCATGCCTGGCACCGTTGGAAAGCTGCTGGCCACAAATGGGGGGGTAAGTGCAATCCTCAAGTACGTGTGGTGCTTGGAATGGCTAACCCTAACCCCGATCCTAGCATTTCACTGGAAATCTCCCCCATTCAAACCAATGGGGATTCTGTGCAAGTGTCATAGCTGTCTAATGCTAGGTCCCACAGACTTGTGCCTGGCACCGTTGGAAAGCTGGTGGCCACAAATGGGGGGGTAGGTGCAATCCTCAAGTACGTGTGGTGCTTGGAATGGCTAACCCAAAACCCGATCCTAGCATTTCAATGGAAATCTCCCCCATTCAAACCAATGGGGATTTTGTGTAAGTCTCATACCTCTGGCAAGTAAGGTCCCACAGGCTCGTGCCTGGCACCGTTGGAAAGCTGGTAGCCACAAATGGGGGGGTAGGTGCAATCCTCAAGTACGTGTATCGCTTGGAATGCCTAACCCTAACCCCGATCCTAGCATTTCACTGGAAATCTCCCCCATTAAAACCAATGGAGATTTTGTGCAAGTGTCATAGCTCTCTAATGCAAGGTTCCACAGGCTCGTGCCTGGCACCGTTGGAAAGCTGGTGGCCACAAATGGGGGGGTAGGTGCAATCCTCAAGTACGTGTATCGCTTGGAATGCCTAACCCTAACCCCGATCCTAGCATTTCACTGGAAATCTCCCCCATTAAAACCAATGGAGATTTTGTGCAAGTGTCATAGCTCTCTAATGCAAGGTCCCACAGACTTGTGCCTGGCACCGTTGGAAAGCTGGTGGCCACAAATGGGGGGGTAGGTGCAATCCTCAAGTACGTGTCGTGCTTGGAATGGCTAACCCTAACCCCGATCCGAGCATTTCACTGGAAATCTCCCCCATTCAAACCAATGGGGATTCTGTGCAAGTGTCATAGCTCTCTAATGCAAGGTCCCACAGACTTGTGCCTGGCACCGTTGGAAAGCTGGTGGCCACAAATGGGGGGGTAGGTGCAATCCTCAAGTACGTGTCGTGCTTGGAATGGCTAACCCTAACCCCGATCCTAGCATTTCACTGGAAATCTCCCCCATTAACACCAATGGAGATTTTGTGCAAGTCTCATACCTCTGGCAAGTAAGGTTCCACAGGCTCGTGCCTGGCACCGTTGGAAAGGTGGTGGCCACAAATGGGGGGGTAGGTGCAATCCTCAAGTACGTGTGGTGTTTGGAATGGTTAATCCTAACCATCGCCCTGACAATTACCTGTAAATCTCCCCCATTCAAACCAATGGGGATTCTGTGCAAGTGTCATAGCTCTCTAATGCAAGGTCCCACAGACTTGTGCCTGGCACCGTTGGAAAGCTGGTGGCCACAAATGGGGGGGTAGGTGCAATCCTCAAGTACGTGTGGTGCTTGGAATGGTTAACCCTAACCCCGATCTCAGGATTTCACTGGAAATCTCCCCCATTCAAACCAATGGGGATTCTGTGCAAGTGTCATAGCTCCCTAAAGCAAGGCTCCACAGGCTCGTGCCTGGCACCGTTGGAAAGCTGGTGGCCACAAATGGGGGGGTAGGTGCAATCTTCAAGTACGTGTTTCGCTTGGAATGGCGAACCCTAACCCCGATCCTAGCATTTCACTGGAAATCTCCCCCATTCAAACCAATGGGGATTCTGTGCAAGTGTCATAGCTCTCTAATTAAAGGTTCCACAGGCTCGTGCCTGGCACCGTTGGAAAGCTGGTAGCCACAAATGGGGGGGTAGGTGCAATCCTCAAGTACGTGTATCGCTTGGAATGCCTAACCCTAACCCCGATCCTAGCATTTCACTGGAAATCTCCCCCATTAAAACCAATGGGGATTCTGTGCAAGTGTCATAGCTCTCTAATGCAAGGTCCCACAGACTTGTGCCTGGCACCGTTGGAAAGCTGGTGGCCACAAATGGGGGGGTAGGTGCAATCCTCAAGTACGTGTGGTGTTTGGAATGGTTAATCCTAAACCTCGCCCTGACAACTACCTGTAAATCTCCCCCATTCAAACCAATGGGGATTCTGTGCAAGTGTCATAGCTCTCTAATGCAAGGTCCCACAGACTTGTGCCTGGCACCGTTGGAAAGCTGGTGGCCACAAATGGGGGGGTAGGTGCAATCCTCAAGTACGTGTGGTGCTTGGAATGGCTAACCCTAACCCCGATCCTAGCATTTCACTGGAAATCTCCCCCATTCAAACCAATGGGGATTCTGTGCAAGTGTCATAGCTCTCTCATAAAAGATTCCACAGGCTTGTGCCTGGCACCGTTGGAAAGCTGGTGGCCACAAATGGGGGGGTAGGTGCAATCCTCAAGTATGTGTGGTGCTTGGAATGGCTAACCCTAACCCCGATCCTAGCATTTCATTGGAAATATCCCCCATTCAAACCAATGGGGATTTTGGCAACTCTCATAGCTAAGGAACCAAAGGTTCCACAGGCTCGTGCCTGGCACCGTTGGAAAGCTGGTGGCCACAAATGGGGGGGTAGGTGCAATCCTCAAGTACGTGTGGTGCTTGGAATAGTTTACCCTAATCCCGATCCTAGCATTTCACTGGCAATATCCCCCATTCAAACCAATGGGGATTTTGTGCAAGTCTCATATCTAGGGAATTCAAGGTTCCACAGGCTCGTGCCTGGCACCGTTGGAAAGCTTGTGGCCACAAATGGGGAGGTAGGTGCAATCCTCAAGTACGTGTGGTGTTTGGAATGGCTAACCCTAACCCCGATCCAAGCATTTCACTGGAAATATCCCCCATTCAAACCAATGGGGATTTTGTGCAAGTCTTATACCTCTGAAGCGAAAGGTGCCACAGGCTCGTGCCTGGCACTGTTGGAAAGCTGGTGGCCACAAATGGGGGGGTAGGTGCAATCCTCAAGTACGTGTGGTGCTTGGAATGGCTAACCCTAACCCCGATCTCAGGATTTCACTGGAAATCTCCCCCATTCAAACCAATGGGGATTCTGTGCAAGTGTCATAGCTCCCTAAAGCAAGGTTCCACAGGCTCGTGCCTGGCACCGTTGGAAAGCTGGTGGCCTCAAATGGGGGGGTAGGTGCATTCTTCAAGTACGTGTTTCGCTTGGAATGGCGAACCCTAACCCCGATCCTAGCATTTCACTGGAAATCTCCCCCATTCAAACCAATGGGGATTCTGTGCAAGTGTCATAGCTCTCTAATGCAAGGTTCCACAGGCTCATGCCTGGCACCGTTGGAAAGCTGGTGGCCACAAATGGGGGGGTAGGTGCAATCCTCAAGTACGTGTATCGCTTGGAATGCCTAACCCTAACCCCGATCCTGGCATTTCACTGGAAATCTCCCCCATTAAAACCAATGGAGATTTTGTGCAAGTGTCATAGCTCTCTAATGCAAGGTTCCACAGGCTCGTGCCTGGCACCGTTGGAAAGCTGGTGGCCACAAATGGGGGGGTAGGTGCAATCCTCAAGTACGTGTGGTGTTTGGAATGGTTAATCCTAACCCTCGCCCTGACAATTACCTGTAAATCTCTCCCATTAAAACCAATGGGGATTATGTGCAAGTGTCATAGCTCTCTAATGCAAGGTTCCACAGGCTCGTGCCTGGCACCGTTGGAAAGCTGGTGGCCACAAATGGGGGGGTAGGTGCATTCTTAAAGTACTTGTTTCGCTTGGAATGGCTAACCCTAAGCCCGATCTCAGGATTTCACTGTAAATCTCCCCCATTCAAACCAATGGGGATTCTGTGGAAGTGTCATAGCTCTCTAATGCAAGGTCCCAAAGGCTCATGCCTGGCACCGTTGGAAAGCTGGTGGCCACAAATGGGGGGGTAGGTCCAATCCTCAAGTACGTGTGGTGCTTCGAATGCCTAACCCTAACCCCGATCCTAGCATTTCACTGGAAATCTCCCCCATTCAAACCAATGGGGATTCTGTGCAAGTGTCATAGCTCTCTAATGCAAGGTCCCACAGACTTGTGCCTGGCACCGTTGGAAAGCTGGTGGCCACAAATGGGGGGGTAGGTGCAATCCTCAAGTACGTGTGGTGCTTGGAATGGCTAACCCTAACCCCGATCCTAGCATTTCACTGGAAATCTCCCCCATTAACACCAATGGAGATTTTGTGCAAGTCTCATACCTCTGCCAAGTAAGATCCCACAGGCTCGTGCCTGGCACCGTTGGAAAGGTGGTGGCCACAAATGGGGGGGTAGGTGCAATCCTCAAGTACGTGTGGTGTTTGGAATGGATAATCCTAACCATCGCCCTGACAATTACCTGTAAATCTCCCCCATTCAAACCAATGGGGATTCTGTGCAAGTGTCATAGCTCTCTAATGCAAGGTCCCACAGACTTGTGCCTGGCACCGTTGGAAAGCTGGTGGCCACAAATGGGGGGGTAAGTGCAATCCTCAAGTACGTGCAGCTTGGAATGGTTAACCCTAACCCCGATCTCAGGATTTCACTGGAAATCTCCCCATTCAAACCAAAATGGGGATTCTGTGCAAGTGTCATAGCTCCCAAAGCAAGGTTCCACAGGCTCGTGCCTGGCACCGCGTGGAGCTGGTGGCCACAAATGGGGTAGGTGCAACTCTCAAGTAATGCGTGGTGCTTGGAATGGCTGAACCTTAACCCCGATCCTAGCATTTCACTGGAAATCTCCCATTCAAACCAATGGGGACTTGTGCAAGTGTCATAGCCTCAATGCAAGGTCCCACAGACTTGTGCCTGGGCACCGTTGAAAGCTTTCAGGCCACAACAAATGGGGGTAGGTGCAATCCCTGGCACAAGCTGTGCTTGGAATGGCTAACTTAACCCCGATCCGAGCATTTCACTGAAATCTCCCCATTCAAACCAATGGGGATCCTGTGCAAGTGTCACAGCTCTAATGCAAAGGTCCCACAGACTTGTGCCTGGCACCAGCTGGAAAGCTGGCAGGCCACAAATGGGGGTAGGGTGCACCCTCAAGTACGTGTGGTGCTTGGAATAGCTAACCCTAACCCCGATCCTAGCATTTCACTGGAAATCTCCCCAATTGAAACCAATGGGGTTTTTGTGCAAGTCTCATAGATCTGGAATGCAAGGTTCCACAGGCTCGTGCCTGGCACCGTTGGAAAGGTGGTGGCCACAAATGGGGGGGTCGGTGCAATCCTCAAGTACGTGTGGTGCTTGGAATGGCTAACCCTAACCCCGATCCTAGCATTTCACTGGCAATATCCCCCATTCAAACCAATGGGGATTTTGGCAACTCTCATAGCTAAGGATCCAAAGGTTCCACAGGCTCATGCCTGGCACCGTTGGAAAGCTGGTGGCCACAAATGGGGGGGTAGGTGCAATCCTCAAGTACATGTGGTGCTTGGAATGGCTAACCCTAACCCCGATCCTAGCATTTCACTGGAAATCTCCCCCATTAAAACCAATGGAGATTTTGTGCAAGTCTCATACCTCTGGGAAGTAAGATCCCACAGGCTCGTGCCTGGCACCGTTGGAAAGGTGGTGGCCACAAATGGGGGGGTAGGTGCAATCCTCAAGTACATGTGGTGTTTGGAATGGTTAATCCTAACCATCGCCCTGACAATTACCTGTAAATCTCCCCCATTAAAACCAATGGGGATTCTGTGCAAGTGTCATAGCTCTCTAATGCAAGGTCCCACAGACTTGTGCCTGGCACCGTTGGAAAGCTGGTGGCCACAAATGGGGGGGTAGGTCCAATCTTCAAGTACGTGTGGTGCTTGGAATGGCTAACCCTAACCCCGATCCTAGCATTTCACTGGAAATCTCCCCCATTAACACCAATGGAGATTTTGTGCAAGTCTCATACCTCTGCCAAGTAAGATCCCACAGGCTCGTGCCTGGCACCGTTGGAAAGGTGGTGGCCACAAATGGGGGGGTAGGTGCAATCCTCAAGTACGTGTGGTGTTTGGAATGGATAATCCTAACCATCGCCCTGACAATTACCTGTAAATCTCCCCCATTCAAACCAATGGGGATTCTGTGCAAGTGTCATAGCTCTCTAATGCAAGGTCCCACAGACTTGTGCCTGGCACCGTTGGAAAGCTGGTGGCCACAAATGGGGGGGTAGGTGCAATTGTAACGGACGTGCACTTCTGTGAGCACGAGGTCATTGATGACAGTCCAGTCGGGTTTTTCATTCAGCATTTATTCTGCAGAAGACATAATAACACATAAATTTCTTCTGCTGAATGTTCCTGTTGTTCTGCAATCTGCTCCCCACAGCATGCAACACAGCTACTGTGTAATGTTTAGAAAACACATTTTCACAACCAAAATTTCATAATAAAAACAATTTAAACATAAAGCGAAGAACAATGCCACCTAGTGGCATCATTAGCACAGTGTCAGGGTGGGATGACAGAACGTAGACAAAACCGTAACAAAACAAAATAAAATACATACCTGCAGAAGACATAATAACACATAAATTTCTTCTGCTGAATGTTCCTGTTGTTCTGCAATCTGCTCCTGAACATATAAACGAAAACAAAATATAAACAACCGAGCTCCGCCATTTTTCACAACTCGCGCCAAAAATAACGTAACCAAAAACAACTATAAAACCTCTAAAAACAACTAAAACAACACAATACAGCTAGACAGCCAAATAATACACAATGATAAACAGTATACACCGAAGACTACAGCATAAAACGCTAAATATATAAAGAAAACAACATGACACGACGGCAGCGAGTTATCCCACAACTTACCCCACAGCATGCAACACAGCTACTGTGTGGGGTAAACGGGAGACGCTACGGAAGCCCGGGAGGAGCTACAGAAGCCCGAGAGGCACAAACAGAGCAGAGTGCAGAAAAGCGATTTAAATTTACAAAATTAATAAAATAATGGCAAATAAAAATAACTCATTGAGATAAAATTCAAAAACTACTTAACATAACAACAACAAACATGAATTGAAAGCAACTATTAATTAAATGAATTTTTAACTCTGTTACACCCACCCCCACTGAATTTTATCGAACATGAGCACCAACCACACAGTATACGTCAGAAGAAGCAGCACAAAGTCACAAATTACCTGGGGTCAACATCAATAAAATCAACAATAAATGTATCCCATAAGGATGAAGTGGTATGAGAGCAGCGCTAATCCCTCAATCCAACAACTGTCAACAGGGTGCCTTATACACCCCACAAAACCCCAACATATAGCATAGTGCAGGCCCATGACACAGTACAAAATGAAAACATTACACCCTCAGAGAAACATTCAGACCCAAAGGGGTCATAGGCCAACCGATTAAGATATTAGTCAGTGAAAGCCTGGAACATAGATTTGCAAACTGCTTTAACATTGAACTTATCCTGAACAACATCTTGCCTGGACATGGTTTGTATGAGCCTGTTCACAGGCCGGACTAGACGGCCAAATCTAGACCTGACTTGAGTCTGTGCATGAGAACGGTCACAATTCATGTGTGAGGTCTGGTCAGCAGTGCGTAGACAGTCTGAGGCATCGTCTGTGTGTGTCATAGTGTCGAGGGCAGGGTCCGACTGTCTCACACTCGCCGAGACATCGACAGCAGTCACAGGGGCAGAGTCACCAGACATAGACTGATCTGATGTGCAGCCCCCAAGTGAGACTGAGCAGTTCAGGGGGTCAGAGTGCATGCTCGATAAGTCAGTGACATCCTCTCCACACAAACTTGGCTCAGACAGCTGTGTGATCCATGCTATGGTTCTTCTCTCAGAGTTCACAGGCTCCGGATCAATGAAAGAACTCCGCCCATCGTCTGCAATCACATGTGAGTTACTGTTACATCCACCATCAGGTCTTTCACCATCTCCACAAAGAGTCTCATCCTCCTCTGGGATGCTATCAGTTCCTGGGGCTGAGGATTCCATATCAGACATGGAAGAGGCAGGGTCAGACATGTCACCTTTGGTCTCCACAGGGAGGAAGTTGGCCAGCATGAGCAGATTCCTGTGGACCACCTTCTCCTGTCCAGTGACTGTATCACGGATCTTGAATGTGTGTGTTTCAGCATTAACATCCACAACAGTGAAGATGGTCGACTCCCACCGGTCAGCGAGCTTTTTCTTACCCCTCTCCTTCCTGTTGGCCAAGAGCACTCTGTCACCAACATCAATGTTAGGCCCCTTTACTTTCCTGTTGTACAACTGAGCATGTCTCTTCTGCTCTCTTGAAGCGTGGTCCTGTGCAATCACCATCGCCTCCTTCAGGTCACTGGTAAGACATGCCACATACTTGTCATAATTTATCACATCAGAGTCATGAAGAACAGTATGAAAGAGAACATCAACAGGCAGGCGGGGGACCCGACCAAACATGAGGTAAAAGGGGGGATAACCTGTAGTCTCATGGACTGCACAGTTATACATAAAAGTCAATGTCTGCAAGCGTCGAGGCCAGTTAGCTTTCTCTTCAGGGGGTAATGCACGGATCATGCCACCTAAGGTCCGATTGAATCGCTCTACACTCCCATTACCCATTGGATGGTAGGGGGTTGTGTGTGATTTTCTGACACCTGAGACCCTGAGAAGCTCACTTATCAGCTGACTCTCAAAGTTAGCACCCTGGTCGCTATGAATCCTTTCCGGGAAGCCAAACACACAGAAATACCGGTCCCAGAGGACCCTCGCTACCTGCTTAGCTGTCTGGTCTTTACATGGAAATGCTTGAGCCATTCTTGTGAAATGGTCTGTTATCACCAAGACATCAACAGACCTGTTTCTGGAGTCTTCAGCGGACCAAAAGTCAATACACACCAGTTCTAATGGCCTGGTCGATATTATGGTCTCCAAGGGAGCCCTTCCCTCAGGCTCAATGGTCTTACTAACGATGCATCGCTGACAGAGCCGAACATAGTCTCTCACATCCCTGTCAAGGTGCAACCAGAAGAACCTCTGTCTTGCCAAGCTGAGGCTCCTGAACTGAGCCTGATGTCCTGCTTCATCGTGCACACCATGCAGAACCTCAGCCTTCAGTGAGTCAGGGACAACATATTGGAAGCGCTTTGCTTTAGTTTTCTGGTCCCTTGAAGTCCTGTATAGCACACCGTTGAGCACAGTTAGCCTGTCCCAATGCTTCAAATACTTTGTAACAGAGACAGACTCCTTGAACCTTTCTCTCCTGGAGGGTCTCCGACGTCTCTCAACATAGTGCAGAACACGAGAAAGAGTCCTGTCCTCCGACTGCTTGTCACGAAGGTCCTTTTCAGTGTAGGCAGGCAAGGTGTCCTGTCCAGGTGGAACCAACTGAGGTAGATGCTGCAACACCTCAACAGCACGAGCTCTCGGACCAGCATCCCACTCAATGTGTGACAGTAATACAGCAGACACATCTTCCCTTGCAACAGACTGAGTGTGCAGTTGTAGTGGGCTGCATGTTGACTGGACAGTGACGCTCACTGAAGAGGGTTTCTTGTGACCACTGGATGACCGGAAGGCATTCTGGACAGATGAGTTCGACACGTCTCTGACCTCAGTGAGAAGACCTGCATAGGGTTCAGCAAGCAGCCTTTTCCCGACACTCTCCTTTACAAAGGGCACACGGCTCAGAGCATCAGCTACAATGTTTTGCTGACCAGGGACAAACTTGATATCAAAATCATAGCTCGCTAACTTGGCCACCCATCGTTGCTCACAACAGTCTAGTTTTGGTTTCGTCAGGATATGAGTCAACGGATTGTTATCAGTCCAGACTGTGAATTTGTGACCTTTCAGCCAGTGACTGAACTTGTCACAAACAGACCATTTCAAGGCCAGGAACTCTAACCGGTGAGCTGGGTAATTCTTTTGGGACTGAGACAATGACTTGCTGGCAAAAGCAATGGGTCTGGCTCGTGTCTCACCCTCTTGAACCTGAGAGAGTACAGCACCAATGCCATCCAGGGATGCATCAGTGGACAGCATGAAAGGACGAGTGAAATCTGGATGAGCTAGGACAACGCTGTGAATCAGCGAAGACTTCAGGTGTTCAAAAGCCTGTCTCTGCTCCACTGTCCAGTCAGAGGCAGACAATTTCCTGCCTTGCTGTTTATTTCTATGGTGTTTGCTCTTCCTGCTCTCACCCTTCAGCAGATCAAAGAGCGGCTTAGCAATGGCAGAATACCTGGGCACAAAATGCTGATAGTAATTTACCATCCCCAAAAAGGACCTAATCCGCTTCTGAGATGGGGTCACACCATCAGGCTCCATGAGGTCAAAGGTCGTCATGTTCGTGATGCTCTCAACCTTACTCGGGTCTGTTGAAACACCATTCTCATCTATGATGTGGCCGAGAAACTTGACAGACCTCCTGAGAAAGAAACACTTTTTCGGGGCCAGCTTCAAGTTATGGCCACGCAGTCTCCCGAACACCATCTCCAGCCGCTGCAAAGCGGTCTCCTCATCAGGTGCAAACACCAGCAGGTCATCCAAATAGCACAGTAGACTCAGATAATTCTGGTCTCCAAAAATGCTGGTCATCATGCGCATGAAGCTCCCAGGACTGTTGCAGAGACCTTGTGGCAGACGGTTGTACTCGTACAGGCCCATGGGAGTGGTGAAGGCTGAGTACTTCCTGTCATCCTCGTGGAGTGGCATATTGTAGAACCCGGACGTCAAATCCATTGTACTGAACAGACAGTTCCCACCCAGTGCTGCCAAACAGTCTGCCTGGTGAGGAAGTGGATGGGCATCCTTCAGTGTCCTCTTGTTCAGCCAGCGAAAGTCTGTGCAGATGCGGAGATCTCCATTTTTCTTCCACACCAGCACCAAAGGTGATGCATATTCACTTGTTGATTTTCTGATGATCTCCCTTTCCTCCATTTCACTCAGCACCTGACGCAGCTTCTGGTACTGGCTGGGTGGCACTCGCCTGTATGGCAGCCTGAATGGTCGGTTGTCTGACAGGTGTATGCGGTGTAAAAACCCCTTTGCCTCCCCACAGTCAAGATGATGGCGTGAAAAGACATCCTCATACTGCAAAACAAGGTTAGCCATTCTCCTCCTGCAGTCCTCAGAAACCTCACAAGACTCAATATCAACATCACTTAGCCCAACTGACCTGAGCTTGTCGTTGGTTGAACTCGCGTCAGCAGCAGCTGGCACAGCTGAGTGAGTGCAGTTCATAAGGGGAACCCCTGAGTGCTCTGCACCATCCATGTCCTCAAGCGCTACAACGGGGTAGACATCAGCCAGCTTTGCATTGCGCCGCAATAACACAGGCTTGTGTGATGTATTGATGAGTTTCAGTGGGACCCATCTGTCCCCCCACAGTGTAGTCACAATCTTTGCGACCAAAACACCCCTAGGAGCTGAGCGGGATGATGTGGGTTCTGTCATGACGGTGCTGCCCGGAGAAACAAAAGCGGTTTTGGGCAGTTTCCCCCACATGAGATATTCACGCCCAGGTTCAAGGTAGGTAGCAGAGTTACACCTCACTGTACCAACCTTGTCGGGAACACTTTCACCTTTCCAGGGGTTCAGACCAGACAGCATGGACAGGAAACGTTCAGTTTCTGGGTCCCCAGATGGGCAGGGGCTGGACACTGTCCTCCAGTAGGACTCGCACAGCTTGGACTGATGCAGGATGCGCTTTATGACGTTGGTTCCCAGTATCAGTTCATCACACTGTCCTGCAACAACAAGAGTGGGAACTAACATTCTGCAGCCGTACACTTCCATCTCCACATCATAGGCACATTTAGGCTTAACACGAAGCCCGCCACATCCAACAAGAATCACATTCACATCAATCAGGTTTTGGTCTGTTATCACTCCAGCCTCTCTCAGCTTCATTTCGGCTGCCTCACTGATGCTGCAGGCCATTGAACCACTGTCTAACATCCCACCCATTTTCACCTTCCCACCCAAGTCCACAGATGTGTAGAAGAGACTGTCACTGCTGCCGACTCTGTGAACATTTTGATAGACAACAACTTCAGAGTCATTACATGAGTCTCTCACTGATGTGTAAACACTCTCAGCATCTGACATGTCATCAGTTTGGGAGTTTGTGGTGTGACCTGTACTGCCTCCCTCCAAATACAGGTCAGCTAGTTTCCCCCTGACTGGGGCTGGGAAGATGTATTTGCAGGGCAATTCAGTCTGGTGTGGCCAGGAGTAAGGCAGGCAAAACACAGTCTCTCAGACATGCAGTGTGAAATAGTAGTATGGCTCGAGTCATTGCAGACTTTACAACCTGCCTCTCTGGTACGTCGTTCACGAGGGGCACGCTGGAACCTCCCACCCCGACTTGGAAGAGAAGTGTCACGCTGCTGCATTTTCTCCATCATCTCCTGAAACATGTCGACCATACGAGTGAGAAGTCTTTCCTCTGACTGTTGGAGATTTTGTGCCACTACTGGTACAGAGGCTCGGTTTTGAGTGTGCTGGGGACCCCCCTGAAAGGGCACAGATGCTGGAGCGGGGCAGGGTGGGTAATGCACAAGACGTTGAGCCTGGAGAGAGGAGGGTGAGGGTAATGGACTTGGAGCGTGACACTCCTCTTGTGCTGCTAGGCTGGATGACGTTGGGCTGTGCTGCTCAGAGGTGATGGAGGTGACTTGGCTCTTCAGCTGCAGAGCACCTGAGGATCCGCTAGTTGCCCTCAGCTCACTCTGATAGTCATCGATCCTCAGCTGAACATCACGTGAAGTCCATTCGTAAACCGGCTTACACTTGAAAGTGTAGGATAACTCTGGGTCAGGGCAGTGCTTCACAAACATAAGAGCCACCTCATCATTCATGTTCTCTGTCTGTTTCCCTCGTCTACGCAGGCCCTCGAGAGCGAGGTCCGCTGCCTTATTCAGTCTTATCCAGTAGTCAACAGGATTTTCTCTGTATCTGGGCAGAGTAGCATAAAAGTCAGCAAGAGGGAGACAAGATGGAGCTTCGCTGAAGTAGTGGAGAAGAATATCATATATCAGGTCAGGTTTCTTTGTAACATCAAGTGCAGGATCACTACGCAAGGCAATCTTAACAACATCCCTGGCCTTGCCCATTAAGTGGCTCATGATCTCGTCTGCTTGGTCACACACAGGTATGTCTTGTTTTCTAAGGTGCGTTTTAGTCATGTCAATCCAGTCCTGGACTGTGTATTTGTCAGTGTTGTCACCTCTGTATGTCTGAAGCACCTTATCAGGTTTAACATGGACTGTCACATGTGGGACGTCATGTCTGTTCATGTCACACTGTGAGTTCTGGTAGGTAGAGGTGGTCTGGTTGCCACTGTTCATGTCAACAACACCAGCTGACATTAGCTTAGAAACAATGGATTCACCTATTTGAGCACCTAACTGCCCTACCATGTCTGTGAGGTGATGAATAGCATCAACATCACTGCGGGGTGTGGAAGTAAGAGGACCCTCCCTCATTAACTCACTAGCAGGAGTACGACCAGGGCTCTGACCCAACCCTGTATCCACACAACTATCAGGTGTGAGGTTCGAATGTCCCACAGCCCTACTGCTGGCAATATCACTAAACCAAACACCCCTGCCTTTAGGTAGAGTAGGGCTATTAAACCAATCCATTGTTATCTGGCAGCTGTTATCAACCAATCAAATGTACCTGCGTTGTGTACTTAATCAGACAAAAATAAACCAGAAGAACAGTTAAATGTGAGCACAAGAGTCACACATATATCAATAAACAAAAGATGTTAGCTCACTGAGGGCTAAATCTAAACCCTAATTACAGTCTCTCATATATCTGACCACTCAAGGATCTGGAAACGTTGATCAAGATTGCTGTACAGCATCCACGGCGACGAGCATCAAGCTGATCTGAAGATCCAAAGGGTCACGGCACCAGTGTAACGGACGTGCACTTCTGTGAGCACGAGGTCATTGATGACAGTCCAGTCGGGTTTTTCATTCAGCATTTATTCTGCAGAAGACATAATAACACATAAATTTCTTCTGCTGAATGTTCCTGTTGTTCTGCAATCTGCTCCCCACAGCATGCAACACAGCTACTGTGTAATGTTTAGAAAACACATTTTCACAACCAAAATTTCATAATAAAAACAATTTAAACATAAAGCGAAGAACAATGCCACCTAGTGGCATCATTAGCACAGTGTCAGGGTGGGATGACAGAACGTAGACAAAACCGTAACAAAACAAAATAAAATACATACCTGCAGAAGACATAATAACACATAAATTTCTTCTGCTGAATGTTCCTGTTGTTCTGCAATCTGCTCCTGAACATATAAACGAAAACAAAATATAAACAACCGAGCTCCGCCATTTTTCACAACTCGCGCCAAAAATAACGTAACCAAAAACAACTATAAAACCTCTAAAAACAACTAAAACAACACAATACAGCTAGACAGCCAAATAATACACAATGATAAACAGTATACACCGAAGACTACAGCATAAAACGCTAAATATATAAAGAAAACAACATGACACGACGGCAGCGAGTTATCCCACAACTTACCCCACAGCATGCAACACAGCTACTGTGTGGGGTAAACGGGAGACGCTACGGAAGCCCGGGAGGAGCTACAGAAGCCCGAGAGGCACAAACAGAGCAGAGTGCAGAAAAGCGATTTAAATTTACAAAATTAATAAAATAATGGCAAATAAAAATAACTCATTGAGATAAAATTCAAAAACTACTTAACATAACAACAACAAACATGAATTGAAAGCAACTATTAATTAAATGAATTTTTAACTCTGTTACATATATATAGATATATATACATAGATACACATAGATAGATTATAGATATAGATAGATAGATAGATACAGGTCTGTGCATAGACATATATACGTAGACGCTGCATTGACTGTTGAGGGACGTGCCTAAAGCTCCGCCATCTTGGTGCAGGACTAGCCGAGGGGGGAGTGAATGTGCGTCTATGGAGGTAAGAGGTACTCCACAATCTTAAAGTAGAATTATTCACTGAATTTTTGACCGATTTCCAAACGCTTTGATTTGTTACAAACGGCACACATGTAGCTTTGACACAGGATGCTTTGATGTTTTAGAAATGCCGGTTTTACTACCCAAATATAAATTCTACTTAACGTTGTCAGCAGACAATCTTCTGACATAGACCTATGTCAGTAGAAACTGTAGTTGAAGGAGAGACAATAAACAACCTGACTAACAACTGTCACCGCAGTGACAGAGACCTGGCGATCAGTGTGATGCCGACGCTAGGCGTCAAAAATATCAACAAGATATGTCAGAAGAACTATGAAAATATGCCGGCATAACTGCCGGCATATTTTCCGGCATAACTGGAAAATATGCCGGACTTTAGTGTCGCTTATGGGTGTTCAAATGAGCAGAACACACAAACCAGATCCCGTGGAATCACTTTTTACAGGTAAGGTGTACGTAAGAAGTAATACTAAGTGAGCAGGTTGTTAAATAGTGAAATAAATCCCGAGAGGACGGACTGAATCTCTCCACTCCCATAATATAACCAGCTCACTTTACGTTATCTCACATATTGCACAGCTGCTCACTAGTGAAAGAACTAATTTGAGACCTTATTTTGGTTAAAATGCAATGTTATTCCATCTATAAACTGTCCCTGGTCTGGAAAAAAACAGACCTTAGACTGCAGTGATTGACCAGTTAGAAGATTAATGGTAGATATTGGATGTATTTAATACGTACATGTATTGTGTCTTTAACCTTAATGTGAAGGAGAGAGTTTAAACATCTTCCTCTCCTGCATCCCCATCCACTGCAACAGTATTCTTCATGTTGCCTAATTGTTAAATACATTAACCACGTTAGTCCTGCAGAGAATGTTTGTGACAGTGAAAATGACCAATCTAAAAGCTCACATCAATCCTCACATCATATAACGCATTCTGAAACATGTTGTGCTTTCAGATATGCTATTTTCTCTCTTTAGTTTCTTCTATTAGGGTTAAAGTGGTTAAATTACTCTTTTTTAAATTTTTACAAAGGTGGCTGACTTCGGTTGATGGGAAGAAGATGCAAGGAAGACCAGACTAAATATGGATGGAGACACTGATGCTGGATGCCATGGTCATAAAAAAAACAAGTACAATACAATCCCCCAACTCAAATAATAAAATGATAATAGCAATATTAATCACAATAATAGCGATAATAATAAAATGATAATGATAATAGCCATACTAATTATAACAATAATGATAATTAAATTATGGTAATAATAGAAATATTAATTATAATTAAATGATAAGAATAAAATGCTAATATTATTATTATAGTATAATGATAAAACGACAAAGATAATAGCAATATTAATTATAATAATAGTGATATAATAATAAAATGACAATGATAATAGCAATAAGAATTATAATAATATTGATAATAATAATAACATGATTATGATGGTAGCAATAATAATTAGAATGGTGATAATAACAAAATGATCATGAAATAACAATATTAATTATAATAATAGTGATCTAATAATAAAATTATAATGATAATAGCAACATTATAATATTAGTGATCTAATAATATACTTATAATAGCAACAACAACAACAATAATAATAATAAAATGCAATATATACCTACAAGCAATTCTCTGAATAAAGATCTAAACATTTTCAGGCTTGATTTTGTTCTATTTATGTCTGCCTGTCCGTCCTCCATGTCTGACGTTTGTAGCAAACAATATATGTTGACAACTGATCGATTTATGATCACTTTTATAGTGCAGACATGTCATTCCTCTATAGACGTAATGCACTGTAGGGGCGAGTGGTACTGCACCAAGATGGCCGCCGCGTAGGCACGTCGGCTCCTATCGGCAGCAGCAGTCAATGCGGCGTCTACGTATATATGTCTATGGGTCTGTGAGCAGCAGCGCTTCTTCTTCTGTGGTGCTGCTTGTTGCTTTACTTCTTCTTCTACTGCTTCTGCTTCTTCTTCTCTGGTGCTGCTGCTTCTCAGGTTTAATTCTCCTCCCTCTCCTCCTCCTTCTTCTCCTTCTTCTCCTCTTCCTCCTTCTTCTTCTTACTCCTCCTCCTCCTCCTTCTCCTCCTCCTGTTGGGACATGATTTTGCCATGATAATGTTTGTGTTTTAACTAATATAAAATAAATGTAGTTTTAAAAGTCAGTCTCCTCCTCCTCTTCCTTCTTTTCCTCCACCTCCTCCTCCTCCTTCGTTGCCTCCTCATTTTCCTTCATCTGCTCCTTCTTCCCCACCTCCTCCTCCTCCTCCTCCTCCTCCTCCTCCTCTTCCTCCTCCTCCTCCTCCTCCTCCTCTTCCTTTTTTCCTTCTCCTCCTGCTCCTCCTCCTCCTCCTTCTTCTCCTCCTCCTCCTCCTCCTCCTCCTGTGTTGCATCATTACCTCCACCAGCTGGTTGTGAATCCTAACACTCAGGGAACGTTCCCACAACATTGACTAACGTTTCCTACAAGTTCTAAAGATGTTTTTAAATAAAATGTTTTAAAACGTTTAAAGAACATTTTCATTTCCACTAATGTTCCTGTAAAGTTCCTACAATGTTTTATTGTCAACATTCAGAGGATGTTGTCTGATAACGTTGGAGGAACGTTCTCAAACTAACATCCAGAAAACGTTTCCATCAGAACGGTGTTCAGAGGCCTTCATCCTGTCTTGAAGAAGAACCTGGGAACCAAACTGACCTTCAGCTGAACTCAGCAGAACATTTATGACTGACTCCAGACTCTCTGGACTCTCTGGACTCTCTGGACTCTCTGGACTCTTTGGACTCTCTGGACTCTTTGGACTCTCTGGACTCTTTGGACTCTTTGGACTCTCTGGACTCTCTGGACTCTCTGGACTCTTTGGACTCTCTGGACTCTTTGGACTCTCTGGACTCTCTGGACTCTCTGGACTCTTTGGACTCTTTGGACTCTCTGGACTCTCTGGACTCTCTGGACTCTTTGGACTCTTTGGACTCTTGGGACTCTTGGGACTCTTGGGACTCTTTGGACTCTTTGGACTCTCTGGACTCTCTGGACTCTTTGGACTCTTGGGACTCTTGGGACTCTTTGGACTCTTTGGACTCTTGGGACTCTTTGGACTCTTTGGACTCTTTGGACTCTTTGGACTCTCTGGACTCTCTGGACTCTCTGGACTCTTTGGACTCTTTGGACTCTTTGGACTCTCTGGACTCTCTGGACTCTCTGGACTCTCTGGACTCTTTGGACTCTTTGGACTCTTTGGACTCTTGGGACTCTTTGGACTCTTGGGACTCTTTGGACTCTTTGGACTCTTTGGACTCTTTGGACTCTTGGGACTCTTTGGACTCTCTGGACTCTCTGGACTCTCTGGACTCTTTGGACTCTCTGGACTCTTGGGACTCTTGGGACTCTTTGGACTCTTTGGACTCTCTGGACTCTTTGGACTCTTTGGACTCTTTGGACTCTTTGGACTCTTGGGACTCTCTGAACTCTCTGGACTCTCTGGACTCTCTGGACTCTTTGGACTCTTGGGACTCTTTGGACTCTTGGGACTCTTGGGACTCTTTGGACTCTTTGGACTCTTGGACTCTTGGGACTCTTTGGACTCTTGGGACTCTCTGGACTCTTGGGACTCTTTGGACTCTCTGGACTCTCTGGACTCTCTGGACTCTTTGGACTCTCTGGACTCTTGGGACTCTTGGGACTCTTTGGACTCTTTGGACTCTTGGACTCTTGGGACTCTTTGGACTCTTGGGACTCTTGGGACTCTTGGGACTCTTTGGACTCTTGGGACTCTTTGGACTCTTTGGACTCTTTGGACTCTTGGGACTCTTTGGACTCTTGGGACTCTCTGGACTCTCTGGACTCTCTGGACTCTCTGGACTCTTGGGACTCTTGGGACTCTTTGGACTCTTTGAACTCTCTGGACTCTTTGGACTCTTGGGACTCTCTGGACTCTCTGGACTCTCTGGACTCTTTGGACTCTTTGGACTCTTTGGACTCTTTGGACTCCTGGTTCTGGGGCAGGTCGGTTGTTTCCAGCATCTTGGAGAACTTGCCAGGGGGGTCGTGTGGATCGGGAGTGGCTCATGTGTTGTGTCTCTTCATGTGGTCCAGACTGACTCCATGATGCTGAGATCAGGACTCTCTGAGCTCAGATCACCTGCTGCAGGACTCCTTGTTGTTCTGGTGGCTGCAGATGGTTCTTTATGAGTCTGGCTGGATGTCTGGACTCGTCGTCCTGCTGCAGAAGGAATCTGGGACCATCAGACGCCTCCTGGTGCTGATGGAGAAGAATCCCAACATGTGAAGAGCCTGAAACGTTTGACCAGAGCTGTAAATCATTGAGTTTGTGACTGTTGGTTGGATGAAACATGCAGTTTGATGAGCAACACATGAAGTGATGATGAAGGCAGAAGTAGCTGCATTAGCAGCAGCAGAAGAAGCAGCAGCCACAGCAGCAGTAGTGTCTGGTCATAGTAGCAGCAGCAGGAGAAGGCTGGGTGCAGTGTGTGGCTGCAGCCACTAGAGGGCAGCAGTGTAACACTGATCATCCTGACTGCAGCAGCAGCATGAAGGCAGCAGACACTTGTTCATGGACCACATGTTGACATGTGACGGCAGCAAATTAAAGACATGAACAACAGATCAGGAGGTTCACATGTTGTGGAACTGCAGCAGGAGATTCAGATGAAGGAGAAATATGAAGAATAAAACACCTGTCAGAAAGTAGACGATGAATAAAACATGGAGATGACAGTTTAAAATGTCCTGAAAGTGGAGGCAGGATTATTGTTGGTTTAAGACTTTTACATGATAATAAAATAGATTGAACAGTTTAATGAGGCAGAAACAAGCAGCAGACAGATTTACCAGAAACACACATGGTGGAAAAATAAAAGAAAGAACATTTTGACCAAGAAACTCTGCAGATATTTCATCAAAATTCAGATGCTTTTATTTAAAATAAACAAACAGATCTCCTAATAATGAAGAAATGTTATGAACATTTATATTTTTATGATTAAAGAACAAAAACACACCTTCACTGTTTCATCCAAAGGATTCCTCAGATTCAAACTAGCACAGATGTACTTTGGTGCTTAAACATGGAGAGATTTATACACAAGCAGAGCTGTTTTACAGTGTGTGTTCCTAAATAGAGCAGCAGCCTGAATGTGTTTGTGGGAACAGGAATGCTTCTAGTCTTTCTGCTTCATGGGAGCACATCTGTTGGATCTGCCGTCAGCTTTAAATCCACACCATGAAAGCACACAGCAGCTGGAGCTGAGCTGTCAGTCAGCAGCAGCAGCCTCATCTGTGGGCCGCAGGGGCTGATGGGAGCTCTGAGGACCTGCTAGAAACCACGTGGCCTGGTCTGCTCTCACAGCTCGTCCTTGTTGGGCCTCAGCTGCATCAGAGGCCACTTGTGCTCAGCTTCTCCAGAGGAAACACCGCTGCACAAGATGCTTCTCCTCCCAGCTGCTGCTCTGTGCTGTCTGTGTTCAGGTGAGTGTTTCCAGCCAATCAGGAGCCCACAAAGTCCACCTGGAACCAACACTGTCACACTGACCTTCATCTACCTGTGTGTGTCTCTGCAGCGCTGGTTGCCATGGCAGCACAGCTGATCCAGGACGATTTAACATTGACCAAGACAGTCGGTGAAACAGCCTCCTTCATCTGTAGAGAAACCGACCAGTGTGTTAACACTTATGTCTACTGGTACCAGAAGAAAGAAACAGAAACATTCAGACTGATTCTTCGTATTGATACAGATGATGGTAGGATACGTTCAGATTACAGTCATCCTCAGATAAATGATTTCTCAGGTGAGAAGAACCAGAACATCTATCAGTTGAAGATAAAGAGCATTAAACTCCAACATTCAGCCACCTACTACTGCTCCTGTGGGATTTCTGGTCTCCACAGTGTTAAAATGTTCCTGCAGCCTGAACAAAAACCTCCAGATGAACAGATCAAACAGTGTCAGCGACACCAAGAGATCAGGAAACCACAGCCCAGGTTCACATGGTTCACCTCCATCTCTGACAGAGTCTCTGACACACTGAGCTCAGGGACTTTCTGCTTCACTGCTGTCACCATTTATTGGACATTCATTCATCTTTTCTCTCAGATTTCAGCTGAAACAGAAAAACCAGTCCCTAGAAAACATCCAGAGGATGAAGTGATTGTTTAAAGCTTCACTCCACTCATTAATATTTGATGTGAACAAAGGAGGAAGCTGGCAGAGACTGAGCCCAACTCTAAAAAGCTGTAGAGACAAACTGAGGTCCTCATTAAAGGAGACGGTACCAAGACTGAAGGACTGTGTTTGGTGGTCTGAAGAGAAACTGGGCTGTGAAAGCAAACAGGAAGAAGCTCCAAAGCCTGGTGGACCAGTTTAATCTGAGCCAAACAGGTGAAGAGCAGCTGTGTTCCTCCATCATCACAAACACAGAGATCTCATTTCTACCAGCAGACCTGAAGGAACCATGAAGTCTCTCCATCTGCTAACAGTCACATCATCACTCCAGAGGTTGGAGACAGACAAGAGAGTCCAGGTGATTCATGTCCAACCTAAAAGCTTCTAACATCAGGACACTAGAGTCAGTGGAAGGAAGGAAGGACTGTCCTCCACTCATGTCCAAAGTCTGGTTGGTGCTTAAATGAGGACCTTTGGAGGTTCATGGAGCAGAGAGACTGAACACTGAAGGCTGCTCTTATATGTGGATCAACACATGGTCCCAGTTGGATCTACACCATCGTACTTGGTGGAGGATCTTCGGCCCTGGGTTGTGGTTGGTTGGAGGTCAAGGAATGGAAAATTCTCTTCACACTTCCTCTCACCTCCCAACTGACGACTCCATCAGAGTCCAGGGAGATAAAATCGAACTCTGGTCCATAGAGCGGCTCATCGAGGACCTCCTCCAGCAGCAGACGGTGTTCTGCTCCCAGCTGATGTGTCTCCAGGCTGTGGATCAGCAACAGTCCTGGGTTCCAGGTCCAACGGTGGCTACGATTAAAGGTTAAAACCATCTCCTCAACCCCTGCAGTCAATTCAGACAGTTTCTGTCTTCTTAATGTGAGATCCATCAACAAGAGGTCTTTTATTTGCCAGGATTTGATCATGAACATCAACTTTTTATCATCACAGAGTAATAATAATAATAATGCTTTGGTTCTATGTAGCGCTTTTCTAGACACTCAGAGATGCTTCACATTGCTTTATTCATTCCCTCCATCCTCCGTGATGCTAAGCTACGTCTGTAGCCACAGCTGTCCTGGGGTAGACTGATGGAGGCCAGGCTTCTCCATCAGCCCCTCTGACCTCCACCAACCACTCCCTCTCTCACTGCATCCACCCAGGCTTCCTGGTTCCCTCACGGTCTCCCATCCAGGTCCTGACCAGGCCCAACCCTGCTTAGCTTCTAAGATCTAACAGGATCAGACATCCACAAGACGGTGTGGCCTATAAGAGTCTTGGCTAAATCCAGACCAAGGTGCCCCCCCTCATCGAAGCATCTCCCCCTGATTATTTATTGTTCCACCAGTTGAGGCTGACAGGTCGGGGGAGGGGGGCTCGCTGTGGTTCACAGAAATGTTTTTAGTTGCTCTCCAGACTCTCTTGGCTGTTTTACTCCATTTGAGATCCTGGTTTTATCCTGAGGAATGACGTCTCCTTTTTATGTGTCCTAGTTTACAGACACATTCACACAGTTTCTGTCTTCTAAATGTAAGAGTCATCAACAAGAAGTGATCATGAACAGCAACATTGACATCGAGAATATCATAATTACACCCCCTGGCTCCATCACCAGCAGTATTAATAATCTCTGTCCTAGTCCTGGTGCTCTGTCTGGAAACGTTTGTGTAGAGGCCCTTAAAGTAGGTGTAATTTTAGATTCAGATCTTTCTCTTGATGCTCAGGTGACCAAGGTGGTCAAATCCTGTTGTGTTCAACTGAGACAACTGTCTAAAATGCTTTATCTATTCCACACTTGACCACTGTCAAGCACTTCACTCCGGCATCAGCAAATGAAACATCCACAGACTTCATTTAATCCAAAATGCTGCTGCCAGGCTTACAACTCTCACTGGGAGGGGGGACCACAGAGCACCAGTCCTTGCTGCCCTTCACTGGCCACCTGTGACTGTTAGAATCAGAGTTTTAAGATTTTACTGCTTGGTTTTAAAGCCTTGACCGGCCGGGCTCCTGCCTGTATTCAGGAACCTTTAATTCCCTACGAGCCTGAAAGCAGCCTGAGATCCTCTGGCAGGGTCTTCCTGAAGGTTCCTAAAAGTCCCTCCTGGTCACTAAAGGAGACCAAACTTCTGCAGTTCTGACCTCCAAGCTCTGGAACGTCCTGCTGGGGATCTCAGGCAGGAAAACTCAGTTTCTCCTTTTAAGTCACTTCTTACAACTCACTTTTATTGTCTGGCCTTTTCTTAGGCTTTTTGTGTTGTGTTTTGTTGCTACTACATGCATTCAGTTGGTGATTCAGAACATCTGAGCCAGAATTCTGAGTGCTGCCATCGTAAAGTTGTTCTGACTGGAGCTGCCGAACATGTCTGTAGTGTCTCTGGCTTTTAGTCCACACTGGCTGTTAAGGAAACCTGTGATTAAACTGCAGGTATCAGTGTTCAGGTGAATGATGTTGGGTTCACTGTTGTCAGGTCACTGGTGGCTCAGTAAATGCAGGTACACTGATGGTGCTGCACAAAGTGATAAAGCACTTTGCCACCATTAATAAGCAAAATAAAACCCTCCCCTGCTTGTTTCAGTGCTTTCATTGTCAAATGAACCTGAAATGCTGAAAGTGCAGATGACTTGTGACCATCAGTTAACAGTCAGAAGCCTGGATGTCTGAAGGCTGCAGTCGCTTCATGACTCATATCTTCAAGGAGTCTTCACTGGGTCAGTGTTTGAACAAGGTCTAGCAAAGATACTCAGTTAACGTGGTTTGATTCTGGTCTCAGACACTGAAAGTAAAACCCTTTCTAACAGGGCTTTCTGAGGGCTGTTGCTTGGAGACAGGAGATGTCCATGTCAGAGGTATCTGATGACCCCCATCCTGACCACAGACCATAAACAGATTTAATGTGGTCCTCAGTAAATCCAGGCTCAGACCTGAGATGAACTTTGGGGTCATCAAATCCAGATTCATCTGTCTCCTGACCAGACCTGTGAAACCACATCTACATGAACAGAGACTAGGAAAGACCCTCATGTCCATGATCCCTAATTAGGTTTTAGTTGTTATCAAGCCGACTCACACAAAGAAGCTGGACTATGTCAGACCAGCTTCATAGTTCAGGCCTCAGGAACAACAGATGGAAACTAGCTGCTAGCTAACTCTGCTAACGTCAATACTTTTAACTGGGAGCTGTTTCTGAAAGAATAAATGACCAATAAAAATAAAGAGACTTCATGTAATGAAGGGTGGACTGGTCACTGGGAGGACTGGGAGCTTTCCCAGTTGCTGCTACACAAACTGACACTATGAACAAACAAACCAACTAACATGCTAACAAAGCTAACATGCTAACACAGGTGTAGTGTTAATTTCAGACTGCTGTATCTCCATGAATGTGTCTGGTACGTGTCCCTCTGTGCTGCTGCATCTTCAGCTCTAACCTGGTATCATGAATCAGTTGAACAGCTTTCATTTAGAGGAGAAGCCTGAATCTGACGTCGCTGTGCGACAACGTTTAGCTGGTCTCCCTCTGGTTGGTTCAGCTCGGCTCTCATCTCCTTGATCTGCTGCTGTTTTATCTCCATCTCATGTTGTCTGCTTCCACTCTGAACTTTAACTGTAGATGTCAGGAGTTCCTCTGGGCCTCGGTCACATTCAGGGATTGAACATACTTGGGGGCTGGTCCGGGATTTGAACCTGTGACCTCTCAGACAGGATTTATTGGAGCTGTTGGGACCATCACAGTCCACAGCTGAGACCATGTTGGAGGGACTGGCTCAGACAAACCTGGTGGTAAACTTGGTGGATGTGAATCTGGCCTCACCTCAGTGGTCTTCTTGGTCTAACAGTGGGAGGAGGACCAGTTAGACGGTCCACTCCAAAGCTGAGGAAGCTGTTTAGTTCCAGCTGCTTTCCTCCAGCTGTGAGTCGCACTGATTTCTGAGGATGGACTTTATTCCAGGACCACTGAGCAGTAGACCTGGTTTCAGTGTTCCATCTTTGTTGTAGCTCTAATATCAGCCTGAATATCTGAGGCTCAGTATGAACCACTCTCAGCTCCACCACTTTACTTCTTCATCAAGTCATTTATACACAGTTCAGGTCAAAATGATTCACATCAATGGAAACATTTTGACTGACAGTCAATTTTTATTTGGTTTCTTCTGGAAATGACATCATCAAGTGTCAACAGACAGGAAGTCCATGAGTTGGACATTAACCATGAATTTAATGATGTCAGTTTTTATGTCCAACAACTCTGAAGTTGTTTCCTACGTTGGAGAACGTGCAGCTGGTATCAGGTTCCAGATGTTCCAGGAACTTCTTCCATGTCTCCAACAGTCTTTCTGCAGGTCTCCACTGGGATCTTGGTCCTCTTTGTGTTGGTCTTCAGCTCTTTGGGCTTGAAGCTTCCTTCCATCACTCTGCTCTTCAGTTCCTCCACAGATCTTGGATGGATCCAGGTCTGGACTCTGGCTGGGACGCTCCAACATCTTCTCATTGTTGTCTCTCCACCATTTCTTCACCACTTTGGCTTCATGTTCCACATCTTGGTCTTTGTTAGAAGAAAACTTAGATGTCACTTATCAGCTCACTCAAGATTTATTTAATAGGAGGAACCAGCGTAACTGATTCCTCACATATATGCTCCTCACATGTGTTCTTGCTCTCTGCTACTTCCTTACAACTGCTCCGAGCAGGGACCGCCCCTGCTCGGGTTTCTCTGTGTAACTCAGCTTTTGTATAAATAAAGGAACAAGGAACTGCTCAGCGCGACTCTGCTTTGGTAGATTGTACTGAGCAGGGTGCCCTTTGTACAAAGAATCTCTCTGTGTCTGACTCTATTGATTATTCTCCCAGCAGGTCATGAGGCGATCGGGGATCCTCTCCTGACATTAAAACTTGGTCCTTCGAGCCGGATGGTCAATCAGGGCGACTGACGAGAAGCTCTCCGACCTGCAGTCCGTCGACGGCCAGTCACCAGGTGACTGATAAGTCCACAGCCGTGAATTCGGTCCGTGGCCAGGGTTAGAACCGGATCTTCGGGTTACCCTGGTTGATCGTCCGAACAACGGAGACAATAGAGTGAGTATAAGACACATAAAGAGAGTGTTTGGGTTTTGAGAATTTTAACCAGAACTAAAATTCTAGTTTGGATTGGTTTTGAGGATTTTGACCGAAACTAAAATCTTGCAAAAAGCAAACTGAAGAGCGTTCTTCAGAAAGAGGCGCGTGCTTCATAAAAACTGCAGTAGAAAGAGGAGCGTTCCTCGTAAATGTTAACATATAAGAGGCGCGTGCCTCAAGAGGTGAGTGCCTCAGAAAGAGGAGAGTTCCTCGTAAAATAGCCGGCTGTGAGTGTGGATTTTGTGTGAATGAAGGTAAGACTATTATAAGAACATAGGAAGTTCTTGTCTACCTTATTTTTTCTTTTATTCTTGGAAGACTGAAGTATACATGAGAATTTGAGTCAGCTTTCCCCGCACTGTATTAGTCAGTGTAGAAGCTTGGGAGATCCACTGCACTCACTTTCTCTCATATGTAAGAAACTCTTCCTTGAAAATCATAGTGAATAAATGACAGAAAATTCTAGTGAATTGATAGTAGTAACTTTTGTAAATTCGAACAAAGACAAACCAAAAGAGAGAGAGTATTTTTGGTCAGATCATTCAACTTCCATGGTACGTTGTACGTATTGCAGAATACATGTTGACTCAGATAAACCAATAATTAGAACCTCAACAGTAATTCTATTAGAAGACGCTGAACAAGTAATGTTTAGAATTGACTGTTTAAATATCCAGTAAAAGTACGAAATGGGAGGTAGTGAAAGTAAGGAATACACAAAAGAAATATTAGGATTACAAGTGTAACTAAAAACAGAAATCAGTCAAGAGAAAGGAACGAAAAGAAGTTACAAAAGAAGACAGCAAATGTTATGAGCGTAGGCGTGAAGGCAGATGAAGAGACACAGGCGAGCACACTACAAACCCGTGACCTTGACAGAGAAGGGAATGGTGAGGCAGCTGCAGAGCCTGCACCATAAGATAAGAGCGACAAACAGTTAGATTTAGAAAGAAGAAAAAAAGAAAAAACAACTCAGACGGGGATGGAAATACAGTACCACCCCAGATAAAAGACTCTGTATCCCAACCAAATGTTAGAAAAAACATTAAGAAAAATACAGAGGTGACTATAATGGTGATACTGACACGTCAGAAAATGACTCAGACACCTCAGAATGCGACTACTGTGGTCCAACTCCTGGTCAGTACCCACTCGTGGAAGTAGCTAACCCACGATTTGGTATGGACCGTGGAGAAGGTCAGGGAGCCGACCCAGACAAAACTATACATGTTTATAGACCATGGAGTGCTCATGACCGTAAAAAAGCAACGCAAGATGCCAGCCACCCATCATCAGGACAGGGTGGAGCAGATGATTTTATAAGCAAAATGAGAGGGATTGCACAAAGTTACAGGCTGTAGAACAAGCAACCCATGCAGCAGATGTCATTAAACGCCAACAACAAGGCAATTATGTTAGCACTGAAATGGCCGGCGTCATAGCATATCAAAGCAGACCACATCAATATCGTGGACGTGGGCATGGACGTGGTGGCTATAGGCCCCAAGACAACAGATACCAAGACTACGAATATCAAAGAAACAAAGATCGAAAAGAAAACAGGTGTTTTACTTGTCATAAACCTGGACACCTGGCAAAAGACTGCCCCAGTGAACAAAGAGCATGACTAGAAAAAACAGAGACAGAGAAATCAGTGAGCACTGAAGACTCAATAAAACACCAAGGTCAAAACAAAAGGGAAGAAAACAATGAGCTACATTTAGACATACCGAATCTGCTACAAATGAGTTCACAAGACACATCGCCAATGAGAAAACTAAGCTTTAATGGTAAAGATTTTAACTGTTTATGTGATACTGGAGCATGTACAACAGTACTCAGATATGCTCCCCCAAAAAATGCAGTTATCAAACAAAACAGTTTGGGTAAAGTCGGCATCAGGCCACGTAACTTCTCTTAGAATGACAAAACCAGTAAATATAGTAGACATTGAAACAGGGACGCATGTGCGCGTACCAATTCTAGTGGATCCTGCCTGTCCACTTAATCTATTAGGGAGAGATGTTATGGTCCCAATGAAAATGACTGTGAGACCCTCGAAAGATGGAAAAATGACAACAGAAGTTGATCCACCAGAACATACAAAAGACACTTATTTAGTAAAAGGGGAAGGAGTTCCCCACTATTACTGGTCATTAGACATGACAGATCAAGACATGGCGAAATCACTGTTAGACCAGGCGACAATACAGCTCATGCTGATGACAGGTGGCATACAGAACTTAAATGTTCTCAACCCTGATCAGCTACACTGTACGCTGAGGTACAAACAAGAACCAGGTCCAGATCCACCCTATAATGACCTGGTTCACAAATTAAAAAATCCTACAACGATGTGCCTTAGTCATATAATTGTATCTAAATCGGGTCAGTCATGTGTGTCAGTCACTCTCAATCCAAAACAACAAGCTGTCAACCGAAACCCGTATCCGCATGTATCTCTAACTAAACACAATGCCCAACAGTGGAAAAACATATACCAACTAGTTCTCAGAGAACAACAAGAAACGTTCTCACCACCTGATGCAACAGGTTGGCAGACAGGAAAACATAGTGGAATGCGGAGACTTGTTTTAAACACGTATGTCGCAGTGACACCACAGACACACATGGACGAAGCCTGATAGATAACAGTACACACCTATGTACTGACAGCAGAAGAGAAAGCTGATCTGCAAGACATACCAGATTCCCTATGGTCCAAAGGGGCTACAGATGTCGGCCTTATACTAAATTATCCTCCAGTAAAAGTCGAAACGAAGCATAATGCTTATCCGATAGTACGCCAATACCCACTGTCAGTAGAGGCAGAAAAGGGTATAGAACCTGTAATTATGGACATGATTAAGGCAGGGATATTAGTTGAAACAAAGAATCCTAAGTGTTTGACCCCAATTTTCCCAGTTAAAAAAGCTACGAAAGGCTGGAGAATGATACAGGATTTGAGAGCCGTAAATGAAATAGTTGTAACAGAGCCAGTAGACGTAGCAAACCCACACACACTTATGAATAACATCTCACCCAAGGACAAATGGTTCACAGTAATAGACTTATCCAATGCATTCTTTTCTATCCCAGTCCACACAGACTCTCAAGGACTGTTTGCTTTTAGATACAAAAACAAGACTTACACTTATACTAGGTTACCTCAAGGGTTCACAAACAGCCCCACACTTTATTCACCAGCATTACAAGCCTCTATGCAGAAGTGTGTGAGCCTGCGGAAGGGACAGTATTTGTTGTATGTTGATGACATTCTGGTCACAGGGCACGATAGAGAATCATGCATGACTAATACTAAAATAGTATTAAAACACTTGCAACAGGAGGGACACAAGGTCTCTCAAGAAAAAATTCAATATTGTAAGCAAAAGGTAAAATATTTAGGACATATCATCACAGCAGAAGGCAAGCTTTTAGATCCAAAAAGACAATTAGTGGTACAAAACACACCCCGACCAGAGACAAAGCAACAAATGATGTCATTTTTGGGACTTTGCAATTACTGCAGAACCTGGATTCCAGGTTACACGAGCATTGTTCAACCGCTTCAGGAGGCCATATATGGAAAAACATGGCGATGAAAGATAAAGTCACCTGGATTACAGAACTGGAAGAAGCGTTCTGCAAACTAAAGTGTGCATTGCAAACTCAGACTATGCTGCATCGTCCAAATTATGACTCACCATTTTTTCTGATGGTTACTAGTAAAAATGGCTACATGAGTGCAGCACTGACACAAAAATTAGGAGATAAGCATAGGCCCCTGGCCTACTACTCTAAAAAGCTAGACCCTGTAGCATCAGGACAACCATCCTGCGTGCAGTTGGTCATGGCCGCAGCAGAAGCAGTAGAACAAAGCTCAGATATAGTGTTGACACATACACTAACAGTGATGAGTAGTTGCAATATCCCTTTAATATTGCTGCAAACACCTTTGCCGTTTGTCACACATGCTAGGCTGCTCAGTCTCATAGCCACACTTATCTCACAGTCACATATCTCCTTTGCTGTGAGAAAGGGACCGCTTATACCATCATGTTTAGCAACAGCTGAGGATGGTTTACCACACGATTGTAAGGCCCATATAGAAGCAGAAACGAAACCACGTGTTGATGTTACAGCTACCCCAAAAGCGGGTCAACAACATGTTTTTGTCGATGGTTCAGCAAGTAAAGACTCTCTAGGACGAAACAGAGTAGGTTATGCCATAACAACAGCTACATCTGTTTTAGAATCAGGCAAATTACCAACTTCCTACTCAGCTCAGACTGCAGAACTGCACGCTGTTACACAAGCATGTAAACTCATGGCAGGGAAACCACTATGTATTTGGACAGACAGTCAATACGTGCATGACTCAGTGCACTATTACGCACAAGTCTGGGCACGTAGAGGACTGACGTCCGCTGTTGGAAAGCCATTAACTCATAGTGGAAAAATGCTGGAACTCTTAGAGGCAGTCAAGTTACCCACATCGTTATCGTTATGTAAATGTAAAGCACACCAAACAGATGACTCAGAGGTCACTAAAGGAAATAATTTAGCAGACGTGACCGTCAAACAAGCAGCACAACAAGATACAGATGATAACGTTCTGCTAACAGAACAAACTGACATAGACATGCAGATACTCAGAGAATCACAAACATCAGCCTCAGTTGCAGAACAGAAATCTTGGCATAACAGAGGTGCCACAATTAAAGACAATATTTATTACATTGACAACAAACCAGTCCTACCTAAATCCTTACACGAAGCCACATGTTTAGTGAGCCATGGGAATACCCATGTCTCAACAGGAGGGATGGTAACACATATTAACAAATACTACTATACTATAAATTTTTAAAAAAAAACAACTTCAACAAGTTAACAAGTGCATGATATGCCTAAAACATAATTCTCAAGGAAACATGAGACCAAAACCAGATCATCCATTTCATACAATACACATGGATTTCATAGAATTAAGCGAATCTAGAGAGGGGAAATATGCGCTAGTTATCATAGACGCATATTCCAGTTGGGTAGAAATTTATCCACTAAGAAGAAATGATGCAGGAAGCGTCGCGAACAAGCTATGCACACACTTTTTCCCAACCTATGGAATCCCTAAAGTAATAAGATCAGATAATGGTACACATTTTGTAAATGAGATCATAACCACAGCAAGTCAAACCCTAGGAATAAAACTAAAAAACCATTGCGCATATCACCCGCAAAGTGCTGGTTTAGTAGAGAGAACTAATGGGACAATCAAAGGAGGATTACAAAAGGAGAAAAAGGTTTAACACCGTTTGAAATAGTGCATGGAAGGACATTTCCTATGCCCAACTTCAACACAGACCTCGTTAAGTCAGATAGAGAACACACATTAGCTGACTGTATGAGAGACACTTTACAAACGAGAGAAGTCCAAGATGTCAACATAGTACCAACAGACTCTTTTTCATCTCCAAAATCTAGAATCGTGGTTGGAGATTGGATCCTGATTAAAGTACCACATAAAGCCAAATGGAATAATCCTCGATGGGAAGGCCCGTATCAGGTACTTTTGACCACACCAACAGCAGTAAAAGTGGCAGAAAGAGCCACTTGGATACACTTATCACATTGTAAATTAGTAACAGAAGCAGTCAAAGGAGCACTTAGTGAATAGACTAGAGGTTCTCACAGGACAGTTTACTGGACACTTGACAGGACAAGCCTGCAAGGTCTGGGGACACAGGCTGAGCCTGGAACTGTGAGCTAGTGAAGAAACCATCGCGGACGGTCCCAGAGGACCAACCCCGCCCTAGGTGTACCCTGCAGGTGACTGGCTCAGATGTGACAGGATGAGACTACTAGTACTGGGAGTACTGACACTGCTGGCGGGCTTAACAGCAGCCCTACAGACGATTTCAGGAATGAGTCCACAATATTTTCTAAACGTCACCAACCACAACTACAAGTAGCGTTAAACCTGCACCCACTGATAAGGAAGCTCAAGCTACATATGTAATTCCCAGAGGAGAATTTAATATGGACTGGACAAAGCACACAGTAGATCATGAGGCAGCACATAATACATGGTACCAAGGTATTTTAAACATTCTGCGAGAAGCAAAGGTAAATGAGTCATGCTATGCATGCACAATAATGCCACACACGGTTAGTCAATCATCTATGGTTAGACCACAGATTTATGCAACAGATGAAATAACATGTATGCTACATGGAATATTAAACCGTGTTAAACCAAAATCAAATGGAACACTCGGTAAAACAAAGACACCTGATACTTTATTCCAAGATTGGTACAAAACTAATACCACGGGTAAAACTAATTGTACACAATTTAATGACCAACCTATTAGGATGAATCTCACTCTAAAATATGCTGAATCTTTGTATAGACCTGTGATGACTGTAGCACAGGAAGATGTTCCAAAAAACCTCTCAATATGTTTCATATAAGATCATGTATAACTAAACTCGTTACAGTACAAGTACAAGCCTTAGTACAATATGAACCATTGCCTCTCCAAGATGACAGCTCTGACACGCCAGGAGGCGTAGACTCGTCATCGGATTCATCAGAAGATGAGGCAGAAGACTCTGTATAAACTGTGACTGATTATGTATGAATGAAGCTATAACTGAAAACTGAAAAGAGTAGTTATAGAACTGATAGAAATAATAACAGAAAGGCACAAGTTTATACATTTGTACATTATGTAAATAAGCTTCTATAATCATACCTTAATTTTGATTCATTGCTTAACTAACACTGTTTTTAACATGTGATCTTCTAAGTGACAACAGGAGGGAATGTTAGAAGAAAACTTAGATTTCACTTATCAGCTCACTCAAGATTTATTTAATAGGAGGAACCAGCGTAACTGATTCCTCACATATATGCTCCTCACATGTGTTCTTGCTCTCTGCTACTTCCTTACAACTGCTCCGAGCAGGGACCGCCCCTGCTCGGGTTTCTCTGTGTAACTCAGCTTTTGTATAAATAAAGGAACAAGGAACTGCTCAGCGCGACTCTGCTTTGGTAGATTGTACTGAGCAGGGTGCCCTTTGTACAAAGAATCTCTCTGTGTCTGACTCTATTGATTATTCTCCCAGCAGGTCATGAGGCGATCGGGGATCCTCTCCTGACAGTCTTGCTGAAGGAAGAAGAAGAAGTGATGAGCAGCAGCTTTCTTCTCTGTCCAGCTGAGCTTTGGTGAGTCTGTCTTGGAGAAGTGGATCCTCCTTGGTCTGATCCATGGAGACCAGCCTGGTTCTTGGTCTGACTGACATGTTGCTACCAGAACTGCTCACATTCATCAGGATAAATGGATGTTCAGACAAACTGTTGAGAACAGACTGAATGAAAACAATCCTGGAACAACCACTTGCTCTCAGCTCATATCAACATGTGATCACATCCACCTGCATGGAGACACAACAGTACAACCACTACAAAGACACACACACCACACAAAGTTCTCAATATAGAAACACACCACAAACCATTGGAGTCTCTCACATTCATTCCATTAGTCTGCAGCAGCAGGTTTTTGTACGACGCTTTTTCACCGTGTGAAGGAATCGGGTATTACTACTTTATCTTTGGTTCTGGAACTAAACTGTATGTAACAGGTAAGAAGCTCATTTATTGTCTTCTGCTGTTTTATTGTAGAAGCTGAAAATGTGTTTAAAGTCAGTTTGTGCTGTTTCAGGCTTTCCATGTTAGTTGTTCCATCATTAGTGGAGGATTCATCTGCAGCCACTGTTCCATCAGAAAAGCTCCATAATGTGTGAAAACATGTTGAAATCTCTCTGAACAACTAAAGGGATTCTTTATTCCTGCAAATATCAGAGACGCTGCCAACATTTAGTGTCGGATCATCTCAGGAATTCTGTGGCGTCTCTTGGTTTGTGAGCAGAAGAAGGAAACTGATGTTGAACAGGATTTAATCTGTGTTGATAAATGTGTGAGGATTGTATAGAATAATGAATAAATATGATCAGCTGGTCACATTTAGTCCTCCATCATTATTAATATGATGGTTCATGTGTCTTTAGCTGATCATGGATCAATACATGGAACAGATAGAAAACAGAATAAATACAGTTGAATATTATTGAGAATGTTCTTCATATTTATTGTAGAATAAAACACTGGAAACACATTTAAAGTCTGTTTAACATGTAAAATAACATTAGATCTGATATAATCTGTCGTCTTCATTCATATCTGAGTCTTGATTTTATTCCATTCAGTTTGATTTGTGAGAAAAAACTTTTAACATGTTGTGAGAAATTATAAATAATTCATATTTTGATCATTTATTGATTAAATAATATTTTTACTTAATTATAAAAACATTAAATAAAGCATGACTTTAATTTAATTTAGTCTAAAATCAAAAACTGAATTGTTCAAAGTAAAATCAGTGATAATTATTTTTTAATATGATGAATCTTATTTAGGAAAATATTTTATTCCACGGCAGAAAACTGACACTAAATATGAAACTATAACAAACAGGATTTAAACACATGTTTATTTATATTTTATTTACGTTTCATATCTGATGACATTTGATGTCAAACACATGTAAACTTATATTTTCATAATAGTTTTAATAAATGTAAAATGTGTTTGACTCTAAGCATAACTTCACGTTTATATAACAGTCAGTTCATTTGGTTCATGCTTGTTTTATGTTCATGTTTTATTACCTGTGAGTTTATGCTGTAATATTATATGTAACATCTGATCTGATCTAATCCGTCATTCTCTGTTCATATCGGACACATCTGAGTCTTTCTCTGACTTTATTTAGTCGTATTAGAAACATGTTGAAGAAATTATTCATTTAAATTGTGGATATTTTAATGGTTTTAATGAGTAATTTATGATTTAATCCTTTTCTGTTCATAAAAGTCGTCAAAGAAAGTTGAACTTTAATTGTGTCAGAAATCATTGGCTGAAATAAATCAATGAAAATGACTGTTTATGTGAGGACGCGTCTTTATTAGAGAATATTTTAACTGAACTACATAAAACTGACACCGAATATGAAACTTAAACAAACATAAGTGATGATTATAATTTTACTGACATGTAGTTTGTGAATCACATCAGAAGACATGAAGACGACGTTGAAGGTCAAACAGTCAGAATCCTGGATTAGATTTAAATCATTAACATCTACAGCAAATGTCTCTGATGCTCAGTAGAACTTTAAATATATAAGAGTGAAAACATGTCAGGAAAATATGGATATAGTGGAAAATGAAGAGAAATGAAATCCTCACATCAAACTATCTGATATTATAAGATCTAATGTTGGTGTTGTGTTAAATTATGAGACAGTTTAAATGTTGGATCTTTAATAATCTGTCATTCCTTATTTCTATTCCACATATCGGAGTCTTGTTTTGACTTGTTTTACAAAGTTGTGAGAAATTAATAGTTTAAAATGATTCATCTGTTGATGTTTTAATGATCAAAATATGATTTCATCATCTTTCATCTGTTGTTGGAAAATGAGACAGAAAACAGACGTTAAATATGAAAATGTTTGATCTCATTTATGCATCATATAGAACATTTGAATGTTTAGTTTTATTTGAATGGATGTTAAATGAATATAGTAGAAAAGCACTCGGAGAGCTCAGACCTCCACCAGTCCTCACCAAAGAATCCTCCAAAGAATCCCTGGATCCAGATGCTGATCCACAACATCTCCAACATCTAACCTTATTTATTCATTTATTTATTTTTATTTAATAGGGACAATGCAAATAACATATTTTCAGTACAAGACATGAATCTGATGTATTGCATATACAGTTTTAGCTACAGCTAATTCTCAACTCTTGTCTCTAGTTGGGCTTTTACACAAATAAAACACACAAAACCACATCCTTAAAAAAACATACAGATAAAAGCAACCTGTAGGAGAATAAACACAACCCAGCTCACAGAACCAAGTTCAAAATCATCACAAATCTATAGAACAAAACCAGAAGGGAAAGAAAAAGAACAATCTTCCAAACCAATTCAAATTCAATTCCTTCTGTTCTTCATGTCTTTATCAACATGTCCTGAAGGTTTCATTCAAATCCGTTGGAAGCTTTTCAAGTTATCTTGCTAACAGACAGACGGACGGATAAACGCCAGCAGAAACATAGAAATGTAAATGAGCCTGAACACAGCTTGAAATCTATCAAAGTAATGAGTCTTTGGAAAGTAGATGGTAAAATAAAGAGTCAGATCAAAACGATCCTCTGATCTGAAATGATTTGATGTTTGATTCTGTTCTGTTCATGTTTTATTCCATCATGTTTTCATTGATCCTGGAAGAATATTTGAGTCTTTAATCGTCTCTCATTCTTTATTCATACGTGACGTTTGTGCTTCCTGTTCTCACTGTATTGAGTTGTGTTGGTGTGTATAATGTGTGTGCTGACTGTTGAATGTGTGTGTGCTGCTTGTTGCTGCTGTCCATGTCCAGGTGAGCAGGTAGTGAAGCCCGTGGTGAGCGTGTACCCAGCAGCATCCACAGCCCACCTGGAGGGGAAGAGCTCCCTGCTGTGTCTGGCCTCAGCCATGTTTCCTCCTGTGGTCCAGTTCTCCTGGAAAAGACAGAAGGAGGACGGCCGGCTGGAGGAGCTGCCCCCTGCTGAGGGAGAGCAGCTGGAGCTCAGAGAGGCGGGACGCAGCGCCGCCATCTTGCTGCTCCATCAGCAACAGGACAGCACATATAAATACAGCTGCTCCGTCAAGCACCAGGGGGGAACAGTGGAGGCCCACACACAACAAGGAGGTGAAGGCTGGAGGACTGTGTTCAGCTCTGATTCAGCTTCATGTGGAGACGCCGTCAAAGAGGACGCTCATTTCTCACTCACACTCCAAACATGTCCCTCCTTCTCTGTTTCAGAGCTTCCAGCTCCAGCAGCCTCCTGTCCTCCAGAGAGAGAGCCAGCAGACCTGCCAGCTCTGCATCCAGCTCACTGTAAGACCAGCTGCTGCCTCTCTGCATGGACAGCTGCAATGTTCTGCTGCACTCTCAGCTCCAAACATCTCCCTCCTCCTCTGATTCTTGTCTTCATGTCTTCTGTGTTTCAGACCTTCCTGACTCTGAACAAGCATCAGATTCTCCAGCAGCCTCCTTCCAGGCTCAGGTTCAGGTGAAGCTGCTCTGCCTGCTGTCCACAGTGCTGATAGTGAAGAGTCTGGTGTTCTGCTGTGGACTCTCTCTGCTGATGATCCTCACAAACCAGGGACCGTCCTCCAGCTGCACACATGCTGACTGACTGTTTGCTGCTGCCGTCTCTCTCCATCACGTCTCATCAATACGTCTCATTGCTCTCTTTCATGCTCATCACTCATGTCAGCTGTGACGTGTTGTTCTTGCTGCTAAACTTCATGTCTTTGTGCTCACGTTGGATCGTCCTCCTACAGCTCAAATCCACATGTCCACATATATATGTGCAGCTTTGGACTGTACATTCTGCAGGACACTGTTGTTTCCATGTCCTGCTCTTGTCTTTCTTTATCACATGTCATGTAGAGAGCAGCAGCTTGATCAATAAACACAATGGACTCCAAAATGACAGCATGTGTGTTTAATCAACTGCTTTTGATGGACTTCACAGCAAATGATGAGGAACTAATGAAACTCTATGGAGCAAATGTGTTGCTTCCTGACTGTAAGAGTCTCTTAATGCACTTTTACACAGTGACCCAAACAAATGTAGAGGACGGCACAAACATCAGCACACAGCTGGACAGCAGCACAGAGGAGAGCAGATCCTGGAGCCAACATATGAATTTAGATGTTCCTCCTAAATTCTACTGTGAGGATCAAAAGCAGCTTTGAAGCTCCGACTGCTAGAAAAATGATCCCACAGCAGTTTGATGAGTCTGGGCTCAATCACATGTCATCCTGCTGTTTTAATGCTTCTCCATCAGTGTTTTCTATCACTTATTGATCACTGATGGTCACCAACAGACTCTGAGCAGCAGCTTCATCAGCTCTTCTGCTGTTCTTCCATCAGCGGTGAGTTGAGGCTTTCAGCTGCTCCTCTCTCACATGAACAACACAGATGCTTCCTGGATGATTCTTCAGCACAGTGGAAGCTTGTAACTGTCGTTGTGTTATTGAAGTGAGAAGCCACAGCTGACGGTGTGGAGGCTGCTCAGCACAAACCCACACAGCCCGTCTGCTGCAGGAAAGGAGCTCTGATTGGCTGCCAGCAGCCTGAGAACACTGACCACAGATTCATATCTGCTGCTGTTCTCACTCATCAGCTGAGCTCGATAACCAGAAACCACCTAGTGATATTTACTGAACCACATGTAGCTTCATGTCACAATAATACAAAACTAAACATGTAGAATAACTTTTAATATGAATTATTTGATCACAGATCAAAAAAAGTTCTTTTAGTTGAACTTTAATAACCGACGGAGCAGGTTTGACTAGTTTTACCATAAATACTGGTCGGTGGTTTGATCCAAGTAGAACACAGTTCTGGAGTTTGAGATGCTTCTACAAGTAGAACTAAGAACATAATGACTCTAATATGATCTGATGTTTCACTGTCAGACCCACTCTGAGGACATAAACCTGGTCTGGAGACTCGTCATGAAGCTTTGAGTCACTTCATTCTGTCTGCATCAGGTCATTATGATGACAGCAGCAGAATAAAACCAAACTCATCTGTCGGAGGATCTTTCTAGAGGAACATCTGAACGTCCTCACATATATTTAATAGTAATCTGATGGACTGAACCAGACTTTAGTGGTGAATTTATTCTGCTGATGGTTGTGGAAACTGTTGGATGGGATCTAATTAGATTCTCTGCTTTGTGATCTAAACATGTTTCTTACTTCTTGTTTTCCTTCCTTCATTTCTGTGACCAAGTATTTCACATTAAATCATTCTACATGTTTAGTTTTGTCTTATTGTGACCTGCAGCTACATGTGGTTCAGTAAATATCACTAGTTGACTTCTGACTGTTATTATTTTAGTTAATGTGCTCCAACATGGAGATTTTCATGACGGCTTCATGTTTCAACTCATCCAGTAACAGATTCTGAATCAATAACATGATGAGAAAAATCAGTTCAAGAGACAGACTTTTATCTTTAACTGTTCCTGACATGTTGTTGTTCAAACAGCCTCAAATGTCAGAGTCAGAAACATTTTATGGATCCCTGAAGGAGAAATTACTTAAAGTTCTGATCAAATTTCAACGTGAGAAAAGATCTGCTGAAAGTGGGTCAACAAGTAGCCCCAACATATCTGATAGACCAAGATAAAACACCACAGACACCATTTTAAATAGTTTATAATGAAAAAAACATTCAAGCAGACCAGAGACGGAGGAGCAGAAGAACCCTGAAGATCTGAGAAGGAAGAACCTTCAACATTACAGATTCTACATCGATGATAAGAAATAAGAGTTCAAGTGACAGACTTCCATCTTCCTGAGATACTGTTTTTGAAACAGCCTCAAATTAAAATGCGCGAAAAAACCTGCTGAAAGTGGATCAAGAGGTTTTAAAAACTCTCAGCTTTGAAATTATTTAATATATTAAACTAAAACTTCACAGATAACATTTCAAATATTCAGAGTTTATGATTAAAATGTTTTAAGCAAATCAGAGATGATCCACTTGAAGAACCCTGAAGATCTGAGATTAAATAGCCTTCATGTGAATCTCCTGCTGCAGTTCCACAACATGTGAACCTCCTGATCTGTTGTTCATGTCTTTAATTTGCTGCCGTCACATGTCAACATGTGGTCCATGAACAAGTGTCTGCTGCCTTCATGCTGCTGCTGCAGTCAGGATGATCAGTGTTACACTGCTGCCCTCTAGTGGCTGCAGACACACACTGCACCCAGCCTTCTCCTGCTGCTGCCACACATGAAGAGACACAACACACTGAGACACACTAACTCAACACAAGTGTGGCAAAAAAATTGTAAATATATTTGATGTCAACCAGAGTCCATGAGCATGAGTCTCCATTGACCAGATTATTAAAGACCTCACCACCATTGTTGAAGCTCAGTTCAAAGATGAATTAAATCTTAAAGATCTACTTTTAACCTGTACCAGTTCTGACATGTCTCAACTTACTTCCAAGACAATTTTTCCCAAAGATGTGTCAAGACGATGACTTCTCACCTGTGTGGATTCTCAAGTGGAACAACAACTTATCTTTATGACTGAAAATTTTCCCACAGGCTTAGCAAGAATGAGGTTTCTCGTCTTTGTGGATCGCTGTATGACATTAAGGTTCTGATAAGTCAGAATAAACTTTTCCACATGTGTGGCTTCTAACCTGTGTGATTTCTCACTTTTAACATTGAGTTACTATATCTGAAACTTTTCCCATGTGTGCTGCAGGAATAAATTCTCACACCAGTGTGGATTCCCATTTAACAAAGGTATGGTCTCTCTGCTGTCTGAATTCTCATTATTGATTTCTGCAAATGGTTTGAGTGGAAATGATTTCTCATTTGGTTGATAGCTGTGTAACTTTTACATACTGAACAATCACTAAGTCTTTTCTCACTGGTGTTACAAAGTTGTGGTTTCTGACCTGTGTGGTTTCATATGTGGACTTTTAGAATAAGACTTGGATGGAAACTTTGCCAACATGTTGTACATCTAGTCTCTAATCTGTAGGTGCGTCCCCTTAATACAGAAGGTTGTCAGTGTCAGGTTATAGTCCGGTCCCCAGATGGCAGGTTGGCAAACACAAAGTGTACAAGTGTGTATGAGTGTAAATATCTTTCTACAAAAAGGGGACCTGGTGTGTGTGTGTGTGTGTGTGTGTGTGTGTGTGTGTGTGTGTATCTAGTGTGCACATGAACAGTTCTATGTCTATGTGCATGTCGGAGTGTGTCTCACTGTGTGTGTTTTTGTGATTTAGGAGGACAAGCGAGTTAAGAAGGAAAAAACAGACGATATGATCAAACTTTTCTCAGTTAAAATAGATTATAGAAACCAGCACAACCACTCACCATCATATACTGCATATATTCACTCAGGAGGCCAACAGCTAATCTTCAGTCAAACTGCACTTTATTTCTAAAACAGCAATAAATTGATTGATAATAAGTGAAACTTTAAAACCTGTTAGAAGAGACACATAACAACTTAACATCATGAATTAATATCTCTACCATTATGATGAATATGATTATTACTATTAATAATAATGAATACAAACTAATTGTGAAAACGTGAATAAACAAACATATGATTGGACCATAACACATGAACACATGTAGATCACTTTCCCACTACAGGCCTCTGCTGGTGGAGCAGGATAAGAACCAAAGTGAACATCTGGATGGAGGTGATGTGGAGCAGAACTACTGAGGAGCTCATGGACTCTGGTTGAGGTGAAATATAGATAATTGTTTTGCTGTAGTATCGACATTAGTACTGGGAACGTCATAACTTCAGTGTTTTGGTACCGACTACCAGATTTTTGGAGTCATGATAAACTTTAGCTTCAGGCATCAGTTTAAAAAGTTACCCAGAGATCCTCAAAGACAGACTGGGCCTCCGGACTCTTTGGACTCCTGGTTCTGAGGCAGGTCGGTTGTTTCCAGCATCTTGGAGAACTTCTCAGTGTGTTGTGTCTCTTCATGTGTGGCTGCAGCCACTAGAGGGCAGCAGTGTAACACTGATCATCCTGACTGCAGCAGCAGCATGAAGGCAGCAGACACTTGTTCATGGACCACATGTTGACATGTGACGGCAGCAAATTAAAGACATGAACAACAGATCAGGAGGTTCACATGTTGTGGAACTGCAGCAGGAGATTCAGATGAAGGTTATTTAATCTCAGATCTTCAGGGTTCTTCTAGTGGATCATCTCTGATTTGCTTAAAACATTTTAATCATAAACTCTGGATATTTGAAATGTTATCTGTGAAGTTTTAGTTTAATATGTTAAATAATTTCAAAGCTGAGAGTTTTTAAAACCTCTTGATCCACTTTCAGCAGGTTTTTTCTCACATTTAACTTTGAGATTGTTTCTAAAACAGTATCTCAGGAAGATGGAAGTCTGTCACTTGAACTCTTATTTCTTATCATCGATGTAGAATCTGTAATGTTGAAGGTTCTTCCTTCTCAGATCTTCAGGGTTCTTCTGCTCCTCCGTCTCTGGTCTGGTTGAATGTTTTTTTCATTATAAACTATTTAAAATGGTGTCTGTGGTGTTTTATCTTGGTCTATCAGATATGTTGGAGCTACTTGTTGACCCACTTTCAGCAGATCTTTTCTCACGTTGAAATTTGATCAGAACTTTAAGTAATTTCTCCTTCAGGGATCCATAAAATGTTTCTGATTCTGACATTTGAGGCTGTTTGAACAACAACATGTCAGGAACAGTTAAAGATAAAAGTCTGTGTCTTGAACTGATTTTTCTCATCATGTTATTGATTCAGAATCTGTTACTGGATGAGTTGAAACATGAAGCCGTCATGAAAATCTCCATGTTGGAGCACATTAACTAAAATAATAACAATCAGAAGTCAACTAGTGATATTTACTGAACCACATGTAGCTGCAGGTCACAATAAGACAAAACTAAACATGTAGAATGATTTAATGTGAAATACTTGGTCACAGAAATGAAGGAAGGAAAACAAGAAGTAAGAAACATGTTTAGATCACAAAGCAGAGAATCTAATTAGATCCCATCCAACAGTTTCCACAACAATCAGCAGAATAAATTCACCACTAAAGTCTGGTTCAGTCCATCAGATTACTATTAAATATATGTGAGGACGTTCAGATGTTCCTCTAGAAAGATCCTCCGACAGATGAGTTTGGTTTTATTCTGCTGCTGTCATCATAATGACCTGATGCAGACAGAATGAAGTGACTCAAAGCTTCATGACGAGTCTCCAGACCAGGTTTATGTCCTCAGAGTGGGTCTGACAGTGAAACATCAGATCATATTAGAGTCATTATGTTCTTAGTTCTACTTGTAGAAGCATCTCAAACTCCACAACTGTGTTCTACTTGGATCAAACCACCGACCAGTATTTATGGTAAAACTTGTGAAACCTGCTCAGTCAGTTATTAAAGTTCAACTAAAAGAACTTTCTGTGATCCAATAATTCATATTAAAGTTATTCTACAGGTTTAGTTTTGTATTATTGTGACATGAAGCTACATGTGGTTCAGTAAATATCACTAGGTGGTTTCTGGTTATCGAGCTCAGCTGATGAGTGAGAACAGCAGCAGATATGAATCTGTGGTCAGTGTTCTCAGGCTGCTGGCAGCCAATCAGAGCTCCTTTCCTGCAGCAGACGGGCTGTGTGGGTTTGTGCTGAGCAGCCTCCACACCGTCAGCTGTGGCTTCTCACTTCAATAACACAACGACAGTTACAAGCTTCCACTGTGCTGAAGAATCATCCAGGAAGCATCTGTGTTGTTCATGTGAGAGAGGAGCAGCTGAAAGCCTCAACTCACCGCTGATGGAAGAACAGCAGAAGAGCTGATGAAGCTGCTGCTCAGAGTCTGTTGGTGACCATCAGTGATCAATAAGTGATAGAAAACACTGATGGAGAAGCATTAAAACAGCAGGATGACATGTGATTGAGCCCAGACTCATCAAACTGCTGTGGGATCATTTTTCTAGCAGTCGGAGCTTCAAAGCTGCTTTTGATCCTCACAGTAGAATTTAGGAGGAACATCTAAATTCATATGTTGGCTCCAGGATCTGCTCTCCTCTGTGCTGCTGTCCAGCTGTGTGCTGATGTTTGTGCCGTCCTCTACATTTGTTTGGGTCACTGTGTAAAAGTGCATTAAGAGACTCTTACAGTCAGGAAGCAACACATTTGCTCCATAGAGTTTCATTAGTTCCTCATCATTTGCTGTGAAGTTCATCAAAAGCAGTTGATTAAACACACATGCTGTCATTTTGGAGTCCATTGTGTTTATTGATCAGGCTGCTGCTCTCTACATGACATGTGATAAAGAAAGACAAGAGCAGGACATGGAAACAACAGTGTCCTGCAGAATGTACAGTCCAAAGCTGCAGATATATATGTGGACATGTGGATTTGAGCTGTAGGAGGACGATCCAACGTGAGCACAAAGACATGAAGTTTAGCAGCAAGAACAACACGTCACAGCTGACATGAGTGATGAGCATGAAAGAGAGCAATGAGACGTATTGATGAGACGTGATGGAGAGAGACGGCAGCAGCAAACAGTCAGTCAGCATGTGTGCAGCTGGAGGACGGTCCCTGGTTTGTGAGGATCATCAGCAGAGAGAGTCCACAGCAGAACACCAGACTCTTCACTATCAGCACTGTGGACAGCAGGCAGAGCAGCTTCACCTGAACCTGAGCCTGGAAGGAGGCTGCTGGAGAATCTGATGCTTGTTCAGAGTCAGGAAGGTCTGAAACACAGAAGACATGAAGACAAGAATCAGAGGAGGAGGGAGATGTTTGGAGCTGAGAGTGCAGCAGAACATTGCAGCTGTCCATGCAGAGAGGCAGCAGCTGGTCTTACAGTGAGCTGGATGCAGAGCTGGCAGGTCTGCTGGCTCTCTCTCTGGAGGACAGGAGGCTGCTGGAGCTGGAAGCTCTGAAACAGAGAAGGAGGGACATGTTTGGAGTGTGAGTGAGAAATGAGCGTCCTCTTTGACGGCGTCTCCACATGAAGCTGAATCAGAGCTGAACACAGTCCTCCAGCCTTCACCTCCTTGTTGTGTGTGGGCCTCCACTGTTCCCCCCTGGTGCTTGACGGAGCAGCTGTATTTATATGTGCTGTCCTGTTGCTGATGGAGCAGCAAGATGGCGGCGCTGCGTCCCGCCTCTCTGAGCTCCAGCTGCTCTCCCTCAGCAGGGGGCAGCTCCTCCAGCCGGCCGTCCTCCTTCTGTCTTTTCCAGGAGAACTGGACCACAGGAGGAAACATGGCTGAGGCCAGACACAGCAGGGAGCTCTTCCCCTCCAGGTGGGCTGTGGATGCTGCTGGGTACACGCTCACCACGGGCTTCACTACCTGCTCACCTGGACATGGACAGCAGCAACAAGCAGCACACACACATTCAACAGTCAGCACACACATTATACACACCAACACAACTCAATACAGTGAGAACAGGAAGCACAAACGTCACGTATGAATAAAGAATGAGAGACGATTAAAGACTCAAATATTCTTCCAGGATCAATGAAAACATGATGGAATAAAACATGAACAGAACAGAATCAAACATCAAATCATTTCAGATCAGAGGATCGTTTTGATCTGACTCTTTATTTTACCATCTACTTTCCAAAGACTCATTACTTTGATAGATTTCAAGCTGTGTTCAGGCTCATTTACATTTCTATGTTTCTGCTGGCGTTTATCCGTCCGTCTGTCTGTTAGCAAGATAACTTGAAAAGCTTCCAACGGATTTGAATGAAACCTTCAGGACATGTTGATAAAGACATGAAGAACAGAAGGAATTGAATTTGAATTGGTTTGGAAGATTGTTCTTTTTCTTTCCCTTCTGGTTTTGTTCTATAGATTTGTGATGATTTTGAACTTGGTTCTGTGAGCTGGGTTGTGTTTATTCTCCTACAGGTTGCTTTTATCTGTATGTTTTTTTAAGGATGTGGTTTTGTGTGTTTTATTTGTGTAAAAGCCCAACTAGAGACAAGAGTTGAGAATTAGCTGTAGCTAAAACTGTATATGCAATACATCAGATTCATGTCTTGTACTGAAAATATGTTATTTGTATTGTCCCTATTAAATAAAAATAAATAAATGAATAAATAAGGTTAGATGTTGGAGATGTTGTGGATCAGCATCTGGATCCAGGGATTCTTTGGAGGATTCTTTGGTGAGGACTGGTGGAGGTCTGAGCTCTCCGAGTGCTTTTCTACTATATTCATTTAACATCCATTCAAATAAAACTAAACATTCAAATGTTCTATATGATGCATAAATGAGATCAAACATTTTCATATTTAACGTCTGTTTTCTGTCTCATTTTCCAACAACAGATGAAAGATGATGAAATTATATTTTGATCATTAAAACATCAACAGATAAATCATTTTAAACTATTAATTTCTCACAACTTTGTAAAACAAGTCAAAACAAGACTCCGATATGTGGAATAGAAATAAGGAATGACAGATTATTAAAGATCCAACATTTAAACTGTCTCATAATTTAACACAACACCAACATTAGATCTTATAATATCAGATAGTTTGATGTGAGGATTTCATTTCTCTTCATTTTCCACTATATCCATATTTTCCTGACATGTTTTCTCTCTTATATATTTAAAGTTCTACTGAGCATCAGAGACATTTGCTGTAGATGTTAATGATTTAAATCTAATCCAGGATTCTGACTGTTTGACCTTCAACGTCGTCTTCATGTCTTCTGATGTGATTCACAAACTACATGTCAGTAAAATTATAATCATCACTTATGTTTGTTTAAATTTCATATTCGGTGTCAGTTTTATGTTGTTCAGTTAAAATATTCTCTAATAAAGACGCGTCCTCACATAAACAGTCATTTTCATTGATTTATTTCAGCCAATGATTTCTGACACAATTAAAGTTCAACTTTCTTTGACGACTTTTATGAATAGAAAAGGATTAAATCATAAATTACTCATTAAAACCATTAAAATATCCACAATTTAAATGAATAATTTCTTCAACAGGTTTCTAATGCGACTAAATAAAGTCAGAGAAAGACTCAGATGTGTCCGATATGAACAGAGAATGACGGATTAGATCAGATCAGATGTTACATATAATATTACAGCATAAACTCACAGGTAATAAAACATGAACATAAAACAAGCCTGAACCAAATGAACTGACTGTTATATAAACGTGAAGTTATGCTTAGAGTCAAACACATTTTACATTTATTAAAACTATTATGAAAATATAAGTTTACATGTGTTTGACATCAAATGTCATCAGATATGAAACGTAAATAAAATATAAATAAACATGTGTTTAAATCCTGTTTGTTATAGTTTCATATTTAGTGTCAGTTTTCTGCCGTGGAATAAAATATTTTCCTAAATAAGATCGATCATATTATAAAATAATTATCACTGATTTTACTTTGAACAATTCAGTTTTTGATTTTAGACTAAATTAAATTAAAGTCATGCTTTATTTAATGTTTTTATAATTAAGTAAAAATATTATTTAATCAATAAATGATCAAAATATGAATTATTTATAATTTCTCACAACATGTTAAAAGTTTTTTCTCACAAATCAAACTGAATGGAATAAAATCAAGACTCAGATATGAATGAAGACGACAGATTATATCAGATCTAATGTTATTTTACATGTTAAACAGACTTTAAATGTGTTTCCAGTGTTTTATTCTACAATAAATATGAAGAACATTCTCAATAATATTCAACTGTATTTATTCTGTTTTCTATCTGTTCCATGTATTGATCCATGATCAGCTAAAGACACATGAACCATCATATTAATAATGATGGAGGACTAAATGTGACCAGCTGATCATATTTATTCATTATTCTATACAATCCTCACACATTTATCAACACAGATTAAATCCTGTTCAACATCAGTTTCCTTCTTCTGCTCACAAACCAAGAGACGCCACAGAATTCCTGAGATGATCCGACACTAAATGTTGGCAGCGTCTCTGATATTTGCAGGAATAAAGAATCCCTTTAGTTGTTCAGAGAGATTTCAACATGTTTTCACACATTATGGAGCTTTTCTGATGGAACAGTGGCTGCAGATGAATCCTCCACTAATGATGGAACAACTAACATGGAAAGCCTGAAACAGCACAAACTGACTTTAAACACATTTTCAGCTTCTACAATAAAACAGCAGAAGACAATAAATGAGCTTCTTACCTGTTACATACAGTTTAGTTCCAGAACCAAAGATAAAGTAGTAATACCCGATTCCTTCACACGGTGAAAAAGCGTCGTACAAAAACCTGCTGCTGCAGACTAATGGAATGAATGTGAGAGACTCCAATGGTTTGTGGTGTGTTTCTATATTGAGAACTTTGTGTGGTGTGTGTGTCTTTGTAGTGGTTGTACTGTTGTGTCTCCATGCAGGTGGATGTGATCACATGTTGATATGAGCTGAGAGCAAGTGGTTGTTCCAGGATTGTTTTCATTCAGTCTGTTCTCAACAGTTTGTCTGAACATCCATTTATCCTGATGAATGTGAGCAGTTCTGGTAGCAACATGTCAGTCAGACCAAGAACCAGGCTGGTCTCCATGGATCAGACCAAGAACCAGGCTGGTCTCCATGGATCAGACCAAGGAGGATCCACTTCTCCAAGACAGACTCACCAAAGCTCAGCTGGACAGAGAAGAAAGCTGCTGCTCATCACTTCTTCTTCTTCCTTCAACAAGACCAAGATGTGGAACATGAAGCCAAAGTGGTGAAGAAATGGTGGAGAGACAACAATGAGAAGATGTTGGAGCGTCCCAGCCAGAGTCCAGACCTGGATCCATCCAAGATCTGTGGAGGAACTGAAGAGCAGAGTGATGGAAGGAAGCTTCAAGCCCAAAGAGCTGAAGATCAACACAAAGAGGACCAAGATCCCAGTGGAGACCTGCAGAAAGACTGTTGGAGACATGGAAGAAGTTCCTGGAACATCTGGAACCTGATACCAGCTGCACGTTCTCCAACGTAGGAAACAACTTCAGAGTTGTTGGACATAAAAACTGACATCATTAAATTCATGGTTAATGTCGAACTCATGGACTTCCTGTCTGTTGACACTTGATGATGTCATTTCCAGAAGAAACCAAATAAAAATTGACTGTCAGTCAAAATGTTTCCATTGATGTGAATCATTTTGACCTGAACTGTGTATAAATGACTTGATGAAGAAGTAAAGTGGTGGAGCTGAGAGTGGTTCATACTGAGCCTCAGATATTCAGGCTGATATTAGAGCTACAACAAAGATGGAACACTGAAACCAGGTCTACTGCTCAGTGGTCCTGGAATAAAGTCCATCCTCAGAAATCAGTGCGACTCACAGCTGGAGGAAAGCAGCTGGAACTAAACAGCTTCCTCAGCTTTGGAGTGGACCGTCTAACTGGTCCTCCTCCCACTGTTAGACCAAGAAGACCACTGAGGTGAGGCCAGATTCACATCCACCAAGTTTACCACCAGGTTTGTCTCAGCCAGTCCCTCCAACATGGTCTCAGCTGTGGACTGTGATGGTCCCAACAGCTCCAATAAATCCTGTCTGAGAGGTCACAGGTTCAAATCCCGGACCAGCCCCCAAGTATGTTCAATCCCTGAATGTGACCGAGGCCCAGAGGAACTCCTGACATCTACAGTTCAAGTTCAGAGTGGAAGCAGACAACATGAGATGGAGATAAAACAGCAGCAGATCAAGGAGATGAGAGCCGAGCTGAACCAACCAGAGGGAGACCAGCTGAACGTTGTCGCACAGCGACGTCAGATTCAGGCTTCTCCTCTAAATGAAAGCTGTTCAACTGATTCATGATACCAGGTTGGAGGTGAAGATGCACCTGTGTTAGCATGTTAGCTTTGTTAGCATGTTGGTTGGTTTGTTTGTTCCTTGTGTCAGTTTGTGTAGCAGCAACTGGGAAAGCTCCCAGCACTCCCAGTGACCAGTCCACCCTTCATTACATGAAGTCTCTTTATTTTTATTAGTCATTTGTTCTTTCAGAAACAGCTCTCAGTTAAAAGTAATGACATTAGCAGAGTTAGCTAGCAGCTAGTTTACATCTGTTGTTACTGAGGCCTGAACTATGAAGCCGGTCTGACATCGTCCAGCTTCTTTGTGTGAGTCGACTCGACAACAACTAAAACCTAATTAGGGATCATGGACATGAGGGTCTTTCCTGGTCTCTGTTCATGTAGATGTGGTTTCACAGGTCTGGTCAGGAGACAGGTGAATCTGGATTTGATGACCCCAAAGTTCATCTCAGGTCTGAGCCTGGATTTACTGAGGACCACATTAAATCTGTTTATGGTCTGTGGTCAGGATGGGGGTCATCAGATACCTCTGACATGGACATCTCCTGTCTCCAAGCAACAGCCATCAGAAAGCCCTGTTAGAAAGGGTTTTACTTTCAGTGTCTGAGACCAGAATCAAACCACGTTAACTGAGTATCTTTGATAGACCTTGTTCAAACACTGACCCAGTGAAGACTCACAGTAATGGTGGGAAAGTACTTTTCACTTTTACAGTGTGGTCCATGAATCAAAAGCAGAGCTGAGGTCAAGGAGGATTAAAAGAGAGAACAAGCCGGAATCAGCTGTAAGTAGCAGATCGTTGGAAACCTTGACCAAAGTGGTCTCTGGACTCTGGAGGCTCCACAGGTTTACATTCATATTAGCTGTTAACTGGGGGTTCACAACCTTTTCTAAAACCTTGGATCAAAATAGTAACTTAGAGTTGGTCTAAAATGACTGAACATAGCAGGTCGAGGCAGAGCTTCTTCTAAAGGGTTCAAACAACAGCATGTTTAAATGAGATGGGAGGAACCCAGAAGACAGAGAGCAGTTTATAATGGCTGAAACCTCTGGACCAACCATGTGAAACACAGCTTTAACCACCAGGTGTGGATCCAGTCAGAAGGACAGGTGGATGACTTAGAGGGTGGAACAGTGTGGTCCAGGGTGGACAGAGGAACCTCACTGGGATGGTTTGAAGTGGATGGAAGGAACGGGTCAGTGTCGGCTCTCTGAAGTCACAGTCAAACTGTTTGAGGACTTCCTTCATGTTTGTGATGAAATACCTGAGTAATGTCTGACATTTCTCTGAGGGGGGTTCTACAGGTTGACTAGGTGGGGGACCGAATACCCAGTTACCTGTTTTAAAGTTCTGGGACTGTGACCAGGATT
>JAMOIN010001255.1:0-182634 GCA_024666655.1 Dascyllus trimaculatus | reverse complement strand
TTGCTCATTTTCAGAAATTAATTGCTCACAGACGATAACTCCAAAACATCTGAAATTGTGCCAATACATGGAACACATCTTCAGGTTGAAAATATATGAAAATCATATGCCAAACCCAAAGGGCGTGGCCATGGCGGCCGACTGAACTTTGATGCTTCGCCAGAAAGGAGGAAGTCTTGTTAAATCCCCTGTATGTGCTGCTATCTGCCTCAAACTTTAAATGTGTGATCAGGTTACAGCCCTGATGATTTCCATACACCAATATACAGTCACAGTGATAGCGCCACCTGTTGGATGGACAGCAAGTGCTGCATAAACAGTCTGTAATAATCCAATCTGGCAGAAATTTGACCTGTGTGTTCAGAATCCAGCCCTGGTTGCATTCATGGGCCTAAATGCGCTCCCGGTCGCAGCATCGCCTGACGGACGTGCTTGGGGTCGCCGACCAGCAAGGGGTGCGAGGACCCGTTCATCGCTGCTTGCAGCTTTAATTATTTTTATTTTTCCGTTGGTAAAAGTGGTGCTGCAGGCTACACCGTGCAAGGGAGGGTGGTGCAATTTGGAGGGTTGGTCCAGACCCATGCCCTTACCTCAGATGCAAAAAATTGCACGTCTGCCATCAGGGGGCGCTATAACCACAGTCAACACGTTTTGGGTTATAACTCCCACACCGTATGTCGCACATTCAAAAACCTAATATCCACAGATTCCCTGAATAGCACTGACTCATCTGTGGTAAGCCACGCCCATTTCCGCCTATAATTTTTTTTCGCAAAATGGCAAAAACTGGAAAACGTACTTTTTCGAACTCCTCCTTGGGTTTTTGTCCAATCAGCGTGAAACTTGGCACGTACAGTCTTCAGTTGGACCTGATGTAAAGTTCTCAAAAGAATTTTGTTCCGTCTAAATATGCGCAATTTACTAACGCATACATTTTGATAGCTAACTATTAAAACGCCAACTGTTGCATATCTTGGTCAAAAGAAATGCTAATAACACCAAACCTGAGATCTCATGTTGTCATGTGACTGTGGGGGTATGAGCTAAATTTGGCTCATATTGGCCACTAGGGGGCGCTGCAACTATGGGAAATTTATATCTTTTAAACGGCAAGACCCATTTTTCCCAAATTTGGTAGATATGATGCTGGGTCACTCCTGAGGCCATAGCTTAATGTTACTCATGAATGGTCAAAGTGGGCGTGGCTTATTACAAGATAAACAACAAACTTTTATTTCAGCTCAAGTATTATGCTGAGGACTCTGAAATTTACAGGGTATATATAGAAGAGCACACAGACCACACACACCAAAACTTGTGCATCTACTCCACTAGGTGGCGCTATAACAGTTGCAAACGCACTTTGTCCTGTAACTTTCACGTTTTAAATTACATCTTTATAAACTTTATATCTACGTGTTTCCGAAATAGTGTCTCATGTTCTGACATAGGCCACGCCCACTTCCGGTGCACATTCCTCTTTGTACGTCAGTACAAATCAAAAACCTACTTTTTCGAACTCCTCCTACAGTTTAAACTCCATCTTCACCAAACTTTGCACATACAATCTCCAGATGTGTCTGAGTAAAAGTTATCAAAAGAATTTTACTTCTACAAAAAATGTGCAACTTATAAATACTCAATTTTTTCTGCTAGCTAAAAAGCACATACTGTTGCAAAACTTTGTCAACGTGAAAGCTGTTGACATTGAACTCAACTCACTTGTGTCAGAGGTCAACCAGAGGCTATGTGCCAAATTTGGCACAAATTGGCCAATAGGGGGCGCTATAAACAGGAAAAATTCAAGCAACATGAAAGTTGATCAGACTGGCACCAAATTTGGTGAGCATGATGTGGGCTTGCTCCCAAGGCCAGCCGTAAAATTTAGTAATGTTTGGTTAAAGTTGGCAGGACTTGTTACAGCAGACACATTCAGCCTTTCAACTTCAGCTGCTCTTCCCATGACCATTACAACACTGCTGGTGAGACGTTGGCCGGTATCCTGACGCTTGCCCCGCGGCCGTGGTCCTTCTGGCCTGACCTCCATGGGCTCGGCGAGACCCGGGGACCGAGTCGCGCAAGGGGGCTTGGCCCCCTTTGATAACTGCTTGCAGTTCTAGTTATTATTTTCCTTATTTTTCCGTTGATAAAAGTAATGCTGCAGGCTACACCGTGCAAGGGAGGGTGGTGCAATTTGGAGGGTTGGTCCAGACCCCTGCCCTTACCTCAGATGCAAAAACTTGCACGTGTCTGCCAGCAGGGGGCGCTATAACCACAGTCAAAATGTTTTGGGTTATAACTCCCACACCGTATGTTGCACATTCAAAAACCTCATATCCACAGATTCCTTGAATAGCACTGACTCATCTGGGATAAGCCACGCCCATTTCCGCCTTTAATTTTTTTTTACAAAATGGCAAAAACTGGAAAACTTACTTTTTCGATCTTTTCCTAGGGTTTTTGTCCAATCGGCGTGCACCTTGGTACATACAGTCTTCAGTTGGACCTGATGTGAATTTATCAAAAGAATTTTGTTCTGTCTTAATATGCGCAAATTATTTACTAACGCATACATTTTGATAGCTAACTATTAAAACGCCAACTGTTGCATATCTTGGTCAAAAGAAATGCTAATAACACCAAACCTGAGATCTCATGTTGTCATGTGACTGTGGGGGTATGAGCTAAATTTGGCTCATATTGGCCACTAGGGGGCGCTGCAACTATGGGAAATTTATATCTTTTAAACGGCAAGACCCATTTTTCCCAAATTTGGTAGATATGATGCTGGGTCACTCCTGAGGCCATAGCTTAATGTTACTCATGAATGGTCAAAGTGGGCGTGGCTTATAACAAGATAAACAACAAACTTTTATTTCAGCTCAAGTATTATGCTGAGGACTCTGAACTTTACAGGGTATATATAGAAGAGCACACAGACCAACCACACCAAAACTTTTGCATCTACTCCACTAGGTGGCGCTATAACGGTTGCTAATGCACTTTGGCCGGTAACTTTCACATTTTAAATCAGGTGTTCGTAAACTTTATATCTACGTGTTCCCTAAATAGTGTGGCATCTTCTGACATAGGCCACGCCCACTTCCACTGCACATTTCTCTTTGTACATCAGTACACATCAAGAACCTACTTTTTCGAACTCTTCCTACAGTTTAAACTCCATCTTCACCAAACTTTGCACAAACAATGTCCAGACGTGCTTGAGCAAAAGTTATCAAAAGAATTTTGCTACGACAAAAAATGTGCGACTTATAAATACTCAATTTTTTCTGCTAGCTAAAAAGCACATACTGTTGCATATTTTTTTCAACGTGAAATCTATCCACATTAAACTCAACTCACTTCTGTCAGAGGTCAACCAGAGGCTCTGTGCCAAATTTGGCGCAAATTGGCCAATAGGGGGCGCTATAAACAGGACAAATTCAAGCTACATGAAAGTTGATCAGATTGGCACCAAATTTGGTGAGCATGATGTGGGCTTGCTCCAGAGGCCAGCCGTAAAATGTAGTAATGATTGGTCAAAGTGGGCGTGACTTGTTACAGCTGACACATTCAGCCTTTCATGCTTCCGCTGCTCTTCCCATTAACATTACAACACTGCTGGTGAGACGTTGGCCGGTGTCCTGACGGTCGCCCCGTGCCCGTGGTTCTTCTGGGCGTGCCTCCGTGGGCTCCGCGGGACCCGGGGACCGAGTCGCGCACGGGGGCTTGGCCCCCTTTCATAACTGCTTGCAGTTCTAGTTATTATTCGACGTTATTTTTCCGTTGGTAAAAGTGGTGCTGCAGGCTATACAGTACAAGGGAGGGTGGTGCAATTTGGAGGGTTGGTCCAGACCCCTATTCTTACCTCAGATGCAAAAAATTGCACATGTCTGCCAGCAGGGGTCGCTATAACCACAGTCAACATGTTTTAGGCTATAACTACCACACCGTTTGTTGCACATTCAAAAACCTCATATCCACAGATTCCCTGAATAGCACTGAATCATCTGGGATAAGCCACGCCCATTTCCGCCTATATTTTTTTTCGGCAAAATGGCAAAAACTGGAAAACTTACTTTTTCGAACTCCTCCTTGGGTTTTTGTCCAATCAGCGTGAAACTTGGCACGTAGAGTCTTCAGTTGGACCTGATCTAAAGTTATCAAAAGAATTTTTTTCCGTCTAAATATGCGCAAATTACTAACGCAAAAATTTTTATAGCTAGCTATAAAAATGCTAACTGTTGCGTATCTTGGTCAAAACAAATGCTAATAACACCAAACCTGAGATCTCATGTTGTCATGTGACTGTGGGGGTATGAGCCAAATTTGGCTCATGTTGGCCACTAGGGGGCGATACAAATATGGGAAATTTATATCTGTTAAATGGCAAGACCTATTTTCCCCAAATTTGGTAGGTCTGATGCTGGGTCTCTCCTGAGGCCATATCTTAATGTTATTCATGAATGGTCAAAGTGGGCGTGGCTTATTACAAGGCAAACAACAAACATTTATTTCAGCTCAACTATTAGGCTCTGGACTGTGAAAATTACAGGGTCTATATAGATGAGCACACAGACCACCCACACCAAAAATTGTGCATGTACTCCATTAGGTGGCGCTATAACGGTTGCAAACGCACTTTGGCCTGTAACTTTCACATTTTAAATCAAGTCCTGGTAAACTTTACATCTACATGTTCTGTAAATAGTGTCGCATCTTCTGACATAGGCCACGCCCACTTCCAGTGCACATTCCTCTTTGTACATCAATACACATCAAAAACCTACTTTTTCGAACTCCTCCTACAGTTTAAACTCCATCTGCACCAAACTTTGCACATACAATGTCCAGATGTCCTTGAGGAAAAGTTATCAAAAGAATCTTGCTACTCCAAAAAAAAATGTGCGAGTTATAAATACTAAATTTTTTCTGCTAGCTAAAAAGCACATACTGTTGCATAATTCTGTCAACGTGTAAGCTGTTGACATTGAACTCAACTCACTTCTGTCAGAGTTCAATGAGAGGCTCTGTGCCAAATTTGGCGCAAATTGGCCAATAGGGGGCACTATAAACAGGAAAAATTCAAGCAACATTAAAGTTGATCCGATTGGCACCAAATTTGGTGAGCATGATGTGAGCTTGCTCCTGAGGCCAGCCGAAAAATTTAGTATTGTTTGGTCAAAGTGGGGGTGACTTGTTACAGCTGACACATTCAGCCTTTCACGCTTCCGCTGCTCTTGCTGTTACCATTACAGCACTGCTGGTGATACTTCGGCCGGTATCCTGTCCTCGCCCCATGCCCGTGGTCCTTCTGGGCGGACCTCCGTGAGCTCGTCGAGACCCAGAGACCGAGTCGCACAAGGGGGCATGGCCCCCTTTCATAACTGCTTGCAGTTCTAGTTTATATTTTATTTATAAGCTGTTTTGTTGGGAAACGTTTATGCCCCTAATGTCTGGGAGGAATCATTCTTTGCCCTGCTTTTTAATCAGCTTCCTGAAATGGACTTTCCAACATAATTTTAGGACGAGACTTCAACTGTAGCTTATGCCCAATATTAGACAGGTCTTCACCCCATTAAACTCAGTCTAAAAATACAAGGGCAATAAAAATTAAAGCTGCAAGCAGCGATGAACGGGTCCTCGCACCCCTTGCTGGTCGGCGACCCCAAGCACGTCCATCAGGCGATGCTGCGACCGGGAGCGCATTTAGGCCCAAGAATGCTACCAGGGCTGGATTCTGGACACACAGGTCAAATTTCTGCCAGATTGGATTATTACAGAGTTTTTATGCAGCACTTGCTGTCCATCCAACAGGTGGCGCTATCACTGTGACTGTACATTGGTGTATGGAAATCATCAGGGCTGTAACCTGATCACACATTTAAAGTTTGAGGCAGATAGCAGCACATGCAGGGGATTTAACAAGACTTCCTCCTTTCTGGCGAAGCATCAAAGTTCAGTCGGCCGCCATGGCCACGCCCTTTGGGTTTGGCATATGATTTTCACATATTTTCAACCTGAAGATGTGTTCCATATATTGGCACAATTTCAGATGTTTTGGAGTTATCGTCTGTGAGCAATTAATTTCTGAAAATGAGCAAAAACAGCAAAAATCCCACATTGAAATCAAAATTGCCGACTTTCTGTTGGGCTTGGAGAATGGCTCCAAGAGACTTTTTTGTTCACACTGATGTGTTACATATGCATGCCAAATTTTGTAGACGTAGGTTAAATTTGATGAGTGGGCCATTTTTTAAAATGCTGCAGGGGGCGCTATGCCACAAGCTGTGAATTTATTTTGGCACATGGATGTGGTCAGGGCAGGAGTGTGATTAAACATGCAAAGTTTGAGGCAGATTGGAGCAAGCAGAGGATATTTACACAGCAGTTGATGTTTCATGGCGAAGCATCAAACTTCAGGGGGTCGCTATGGCCACACCCTTTGACCTTGAAAGAATCTTTTTATAACTTTTGATCATAATGTCCTGGTGTATATACTGGTCAAATTTGAGGTCTGCGCGAGTTATCCCCTAGGAGGAGATAGTTCTGAAAAATGAACAACATTCGTCCAAATTTGTCCAATTAATTCAAAATGCCGGACTTCCTGTTGGGTTTAGGGCGTGGCTCCAAGAGGATTTTTTGTGCGTCCTGATGTGTTCTATATGTCCCCCAAGTTTTGTGGACGTAGGTTAAATGTACCGCAGGGGCTGTTTGTTAAAAATGCTGTAGGGGGCGCTATAGCACGTGTTGTGCTGAGATGCATACAGTTTTCTTCCTTCAGCTGGTGGTGATGTGTGTGCAAATTTTGTTGATGTTTTGATAATTCTAATGCTGTCAAAGGCAGGTTGTTTTTCATATCAACTTTGCGTTGCCACGGCAACAGCATTTTATGAAATGGCAAAATCTTCACACTGTGCCATGATCATGGTGTGAAGACTCATCACACCAATTTTCAGAATTATTTGACCAAGTTTAGGGCAATGGGATGGGTAAATGTAATCCCAAAACATCCTGTTGCCAGTTGGTGGCGCTATGACTATTTCAAAATTTTTGAGTGTGAATGTCTTCAGACTGGACATGACATTCTGGATGTGAAGTTTGGAGCAGATAGGTCCTTGTTCAGCTGAGATATCGGCCCTTGAAATTTCATGGCGAAACATCAAAATTCGCCACGCCCCCACAGACACGCCCTTTGATGACACGTCACCATTTTCTTTGTGATTCATCATCAATGTGTTCAGGCTTATGTCAGCAGGTCTGAGATGAATCTGGACAACGGGTTGACAACAGTACATAAAAGTATTAAAAAAGCAAAAATCTTGTTCCCACAAGGTGGCGTTATGACTGTGAGTGAATATTATCATATGGATGTCATCAGTGCACGTCTGTGATCATACATGTAAAGTTTCATTCAGATTGGAGCATGTTCAGAGAGTTAGACCAGCACTTCCTGTGGCATGGCGAAGGATCAGTAATTCGGGGGGGCTGCCATGGCCACACCCTTTGACCGACATAGAAGATTTTTATAACTTTTCATCAGGAAGGTCTATTGTATGTACAGACCAAATTTCATGTCTCTAAGACTTACCCCCTAGGAGGAGTTCATCACAGATTTTTCACAGTTAACGCAAGATATGTCACTTCCTGTTGGGTTTAGAGCATGGCTATGATTGACTTTTTTGTCTTTCCTGATTTGCTGAATATGCCTGTCAAATTTTGTAGCTGTAGATGAAATGTCCTTCCAGTTAGTCTAATACCACTTTTTAAAATTTTGCAGGGGGCGCTATGGAGCCATTTTGGGACACACATACACAGACCCTATGAAATATCAAATTTTTCACCGGTCTTGATGTGTGTGCAGAATTTGACGCGAATCGGTGCATGTTTAGGCCCTCAAAAAAGCAATTCATTTGGCGGTAAAATAATAATAATAATAATTAAAGCTGCAAGCAGCGTCAGACGGGCCCTCGCTCCTCACCGCACTCCTCTCCACACGACCTTGCCTAGGGGGCGCCGTAGAGCCGATTAGAATTTCGACTGTGCAAATCTGTTGGTCTTGGTCTTGTATGTATGTACCAAATTTTATGTTTGTATGTACCAAATTTTATGTTTGTAGGATAAAGCAGTGATTTTATATGACTATTTGAATATTTCTAGGGGGCGCTGTGGAGCCGTTTGACCACGTCCATTCCTGAATTGTATATTAAATATTAGGTCTTGAGATTAATGAGGATTTGTGTGGATTTGGTGATTTTACATGGATCCCTTCACCTCCAAAACCCATTTCGTTCCACATGGCGATTTTGTTCAAAATGGCCGCCATGCCACGCCACCACCATGTGACGTATCCACGAGAATTTAATAACTTTTCATCCTGGAGGGGTCTAGATGCCACACAGTGAATTTGGTGAAGATCGGACAAAAATCCTGGGAGGAGTTCGTTAAATTCCAATGCCTGCGCACAACGTGTTCCATTGTACAATGTTAAGCTTTTTTTTTCAAAATGGCCGCCATGCCACGCCCACACCGTGTGATGCAGCCACAAGATTTTAAGAACTTTTCATCCTGGAGGGGTCTAGATGCCACACAGCAAATTTGGTGAAGATCTAACAAAAATCCTGGGAGGAGTTTGTTAAATTCCAATGCCTGCGCACAGCATTTTCTAGGGGGTGCCATTGAGATTTTTTGTTCAAAATGGCCGCCATGCCACGCCCACACCATGTGACGTATCCACGAAGTTTTAATAATTTGTCATCCTTGAGGGGTGCAGATGCCACACAGCGAATTTGGTAAAGATCGGACAAAAATCCTGGGAGGAGTTCGTTAAATTCCAATGCCTGCGCACAATGTGTTCCATTGTACAATGTTAAGCTTTTTTGTTCAAAATGGCCGCGATGCCACGCCCACACCGTGTGACACAGCCACAAGAATTTAATAACTTTTCATCCTGGAGGGGTCTAGATGCCACAGAGCGAATTTGGTGAAGATCGGCCAAAAATCCTGGGAGGAGTTCGTTAAATTCCAATGCCTGCGCACCACGTGTTGAAGTGGGCGAGGTAAAGCTTTTTTGTTCAAAATGGCCGCCATGCCACGCCCACACCGTGTGACGTATCCACGAGATTTTAATAACTTTTCATCCTGGAGTGGTCTAGATGCCACACAGCGAATTTGGTGAAGATCAGCCAAAAATCCTGGGCGGAGTTCGTTAAATTCCAATGCCTGCGCACCACGTGTTGCAGTGGGCGCGGTTAAGCTTTTTTGTTCAAAATGGCCGCCATGCCACGCCCACACCATGTGACGTATCCGCGAGATTTTAATAACTTTTCATCCTGGAGGGGTGTAGATGCCACACAGCGAATTTGGTGAAAATTGGATAAAAATCCTGGGAGGAGTTCGTTAAATTCCAATGCCTGCGCACCATGTGTTCTAGTTGGCGCTGTTTAGCTTTTATGTTCAAAATGGCCGCCATGCCACGCCCACACCGTGTGACGCAGCCACAAGATTTTAATAACTTTTCATCCTGGATGGGTCTAGATGCCACACAGCGAATTTGGTGAAGATCGGATAAAAATCCTGGGAGGAGTTCGATAAATTCCAATGCCTGCACACTACGTGCTGTAGGGGGCGCTGTTGAGCCTTTTTTTGAAATTTTAAAAGCAGGAATGTTTTTGTCTCGGGCTACTGTACCTGTGTACCAAATTTCATGAGTTTACGTGAAACTAGCCGTATTAACTCCACTAAAGCCCAATTTTCTAGGTGGCGCTATTGAGTCATTTTGCCATTCATATGTGTAATTCCCCCAAAATATCAAATTTTTCACCAGTCCTGATGTGTGTGCAAAATTTGGTGAGTTTTTGAGCATGTTTAGGGGGTCAAATTGAGGTTCAAAGTGGCGTAAGAAAAAGAAACCGCCAAACCGCTAAACCGCCAAACCGCCAAACACTAGAGGAACAATAGGGTCCTACGCACTGTAGTGCTTCGGGCCCTAATAATAATAATTAAAGCTGCAAGCAGCGTCGAACGGGCCCTCGCTCCCCCCCCCGCAACGCCGCTGTGGAGACGATGGGAATGTCTAAAGCACGCACTCGTGTTCGTCTCATCCTGCTCTGCACATGTACCAAATTTCATGTCTGTACGACAAACCAGTGATTTTATATGAAATTTTAAAATTTTGTAGGGGGCGCTGTGGAGCTGTTTAAGTGCGCCACAGTGTTGAGGGATAGCCTGTCATCAAGCATATCAAGTTTCATTCATATTCGGCCATGTGCAGTCAAGTTATGAGCATTTCACACTTCATGGCCACACGCTCAAAATGGCCGCCCTGTCACGCCCACACCGTGTGACAGAGGCAGAAGATTTTAATAACTTTTCATCCTGAAGGGGTCTAGATGCCACACAGCCAATTTGGTGGAGATGGGATAAAAATCCTGGGAGGAGTTCGTTAAATTCCAATGTCTCAGCACCACATTGTCTAGGGGGCGCTGTGAAGCCAATTGAAATTTCAAGTGTACAGATCTGTTTGTCTGGATACACTATACATGTGTACCAAATTTCATGTTTGTAGGTCAAAGCAGTAGTTTTTTATGAGTATTTGAATATTTGTAGGGGGCGCTGTGGAGCCGTTTGAACACGCCATTTCCTGAATTGTATATCAAACATTAGTTTTTGAGATTTGTGAGGATTTATGTGGATTTGGTGATATTAGGTGGATCCCTTCACCTCCAAAACTCATTTCATTCCATGTGGCAAAATTGGTGAAAATAGCTGCCATGCCACGCCCACACCGTGTGACATAGCCACGAGATTTTAATAACTTTTGATCCTGAAGGGGTCCAGATGACACACAGTGAATTTGGTGAAGACCGGAAAAAAATCCTAAGAGGAGTTCGTTAAATTCCAATGCCTGCGCACCACGTTTTCTAGGGGGCGCCGTGGAGCTTTTTCAAAATTTCAAAAGCAGGAATGTTTTTGTCTGGGGCTACTGTACCTGTGTACCAAATTTTATAGCTGTACGTGAAACTAGCCATATTAACTCCACTAAAGTCCAATTTTCAAGGTGGCGCTATTGAGTCATTTTGCCATTCATATGTGTAACTCCCCCAAAATATCAAATTTTTCACCAGTCCTGATGTGTGTGCAAAATTTGAGGAGTTTTTGAGCATGTTTAGGGGGTCAAATTGGGGTTCAATTTGGCGTAAGAAAAATTAAAGCTGCAAGCAGCGTCGGACGGGCCCTCGCTCCTCACCGCACTCCTCTCCACACGACCTTGTCTAGGGGGCGCCGTAGAGCCAATTAGAATTTCGACTGTGCAAATCTGTTGGTCTTGGGATACTATATGTATGTACCAAATTTTTTGTTTGTAGGATAAAGCAGTGATTTTATATGACTATTTGAATATTTCTAGGGGGCGCTGTGGAGCCGTTTGACCACGTCCATTCCTGAATTGTATATTAAATATTAGGTCTTGAGATTAATGAGGATTTGTGTGGATTTGGTGATTTTACATGGATCCCTTCACCTCCAAAACCCATTTCGTTCCACATGGCGATTTTGTTCAAAATGGCCGCCATGCCACGCCCACACCATGTGACGTATCCACGAGAATTTAATAACTTTTAATCCTGGAGGGGTCTAGATGCCACACAGTGAATTTGGTGAAGATCGGAAAAAATCCTGGGAGGAGTTCGTTAAATTCCAATGCCTGCGCACAACGTGTTCCATTGTACAATGTTAAGCTTTTTTGTTCAAAATGGCCGCCATGCCACGCCCACACCGTGTGATGCAGCCACAAGATTTTAATAACTTTTCATCCTGGAGGGGTTTAGATGCCACACAGCGAATTTGGTGAAGATCGAACAAAAATCCTGGGAGGAGTTCGTTAAATTCCAATGCCTGCGCACCACGTGTTGAAGTGGGCGAGGTTACGCTTTTTTGTTCAAAATGGCCGCCATGCCACGCCCACACCGTGTGACGTATCCATGAGATTTTAATAACTTTTCATCCTGGAGGGGTGTAGATGCCACACAGCGAATTTGGTGAAAATTGGATAAAAATCCTGGGAGGAGTTTGTTAAATTCCAATGCCTGTGCACCACGTGTTCTAGTTGGCGCTGTTTAGCTTTTTTGTTCAAAATGGCCGCCATGCCACGCCCACATCGTGTGTCGCAGCCACAAGATTTTAATAACTTTTCATCCTGGATGGGTCTAGATGCCACACAGCGAATTTGGTGAAAATCGGACAAAAATCCTAGGAGGAGTTCGTTAAATTCCATTGCCTGCACACTACGTGCTCTAGGGGGCGCTGTTGAGCCTTTTTGAAATTTTAAAAGCAGGAATGTTTTTGTCTCGGGCTACTGTACCTGTGTACCAAATTTCATGAGTTTACGTGAAACTAGCCGTATTAACTCCACTAAAGCCCAATTTTCTAGGTGGCGCTATTGAGTCATTTTGCCATTGATATGTGTAATTCCCCCAAAATATCAAATTTTTCACCAGTCCTGATGTGTGTGCCAAATTTGGTGAGTTTTTGAGCATGTTTAGGGGGTCAAATTGAGGTTCAAAGTGGCGTAAGAAAAAGAAACCGCCAAACCGCCAAACCGCCAAACCGCCAAACCGCTAAACCGCCAAACCGCCAAACCGCCAAACACTAGAGGAACAATAGGGTCCTACGCACTGTAGTGCTTCGGGCCCTAATAATTAAAGCTGCAAGCAGCGATGAACGGGTCCTCGCACCCCTTGCTGGTCGGCAACCCCAAGCACGTCCCTCAGGCGATGCTGTGACCGGGAGCGCATTTAGGCCCATGAATGCAACCAGGGCTGGATTCTGAACACACAGGTCAAATTTCTGGCAGATTGGATTAGTACAGACTGTTTATGCAGCACTTACTGTCCATCCAACAGGTGGCGCTATCACTGTGACTGTATATTGGTCTATGGAAATCATCAGGGCTGTAACCTGATCACACATTTAAAGTTTGAGGCAGATAGCAGCACATACAGGGGATTTAACAAGACTTCCTCCTCTCTGGCGAAGCATCAAAGTTCAGTCGGCCGCCATGGCCACGCCCTTTGGGTGTGGCATATGATTTTCACATATTTTCAACCTGAAGATGTGTTCCATATATGGGCACAATTTCAGATGTTTTGGAGTTATCGTCTGTGAGCAATTAATTTCTGAAAATGAGCAAAAACAGCAAAAATCCCACATTGAAATCAAAATGGCCGACTTCCTGTTGGGCTTAGAGAATGGCTCCAAGAGACTTTTTTGTTCACACTGATGTGTTACATATGCATGCCAAATTTTGTAGACGTAGGTTAAATTTGATGAGTGGGCCATTTTTTAAAATGCTGCAGGGGGCGCTATGCCACATGCTGTGAATGTATTTTGGCACATGGATGTGGTCAGGGCAGGAGTGTGATTAAACATGCAAAGTTTGAGGCAGATTGGAGCAAGCAGAGGATATTTACACAGCAGTTGATGTTTCATGGCGAAGCATCAAACTTCAGGGGGTTGCTATGGCCACGCCCTTTGACATTGGAGGATGCTTTTTATAACTTTTGATCATAATGTCCTGGTGTATATACTGGTCAAATTTCAGGTCTGCGCGAGTTATCCCCTAGGAGGAGATAGTTCTCAAAAATGAACAACATTCGTCAAAATTTGTCCAATTAATTCAAAATGGTGGACTTCCTGTTGGGTTTAGGGCGTGGCTCCAAGAGGATTTTTTGTGCGTCCTGATGTGTTCTATATGTCCCCCAAGTTTTGTGGACGTAGGTTAAATGTACCGCAGGGGCTGTTTGTTAAAAATGCTGTAGGGGGCGCTATAGCACGTGTTGTGCTGAGATGCATACAGTTTTTTTCCTTCAGCTGGTGGTGATGTGTGTGCAAATTTTGGTGATGTTTTGATAATTCTAATGCTGTCAAAGGCAAGTTGTTTTTCATATCAACTTTGCGTTGCCACGGCAACAGCGTTTTATGAAATGGCAAAATCTTCACACTGTGCCATGATCATGGTGTGAAGATTCATCACACGAATTTTGAGAATTATTTGACCAAGTTTAGGGCAATGGGATGGGCAAATGTAATTCCAAAACGTCCTGTTGCCAGTTGGTGGCGCTATGACTATTTCAAAATTTTTGAGTGTGGATGTCTTCAGACTGGACATGACATTCTGGATATGAAGTTTGGAGCAGATAGGTTCTTGTTCAGCTGAGATATAGGCCCTTGAAATTTCATGGCGAAACATCAAAATTCGCCACGCCGCAACAGACACGCCCTTCGATGACACGTCACCATCTTCTCTGTGATTCATAATCAATGTGTTCAGGCTTATGTCAGCAGGTCTGAGGTGAATCTGGACAACGGGTTGACAACAGTACATAAAAGTATTAAAAAAAGCAAAACTACTGTTGCCACAAGGTGGCGCTATGACTGTGAGTGAATATTATCATATGGATGACATCAGCTCAGGTCTTTGATCCTACATGTAATGTTTCATTCAGATTGGAGCATGTTCAGAGAGTTAGACCAGCACTTCCTGTGGCATGGCGAAGGATCAGTATTTCGGGGGGGCTGCCATGGCCACACCCTTTGATCGACAGACAAGACTTTTATAACTTTTCATCAGGATGGTCTGTTGTATGTACAGACCAAATTTCAGGACTGTAAGACTTACCCACTAGGAGGAGTTCATCACAGATTTTTCACAGTTAATGCAAGATATGTCACTTCCTGTTGGGTTTCGAGCATGGCTATGATTGACTTTTTTGTCTTTCCTGAAGTGCTGAATATGCCTGCCAAATTTTGTAGCTGTAGATGAAATGTCCTTCCAGTTAGTCTAATACCACTTTTTAAAATTTTGCAGGGGGCGCTATGGAGCCATTTTGGGACACACATACACAGACCCTATAAAATATCAAAATTTTCACCGGTCCTCATGTGTGTGCAGATTTTGATGCGAATCGGTGCATGTTTAGGCCCTCAAAAAAGCAATTCATTTGGCGGTAAAATAATAATAATTAAAGCTGCAAGCAGCGATGAACGGGTCCTCGCACCCCTTGCTGGTCGGCGACCCCAAGCATGTCCGTCAGGCGATGCTGCGACCGGGAGCGCATTTAGGCCCATGAATGCAACCAGGGCTGAATTCTGAACACACAGGTCAAATTTCTGCCAGATTGGATTATTACAGAGTGTTTATGCAGCACTTACTGTCCATCCAACAGGTGGCGCTATCACTGTGACTGTATATTGGTGTATGGAAATCATCAGGGCTGTAACCTGATCACACATTTAATGTTTTGAGGCAGATAGCAGCACATACAGGGGATTTAACAAGACTTCCTCCTTTCTGGCGAAGCATCAAAGTTCAGTCGGCCGCCATGGCCACGCCCTTTGGGTTTGGCGTATGATTTTCACATATTTTCAACCTGAAGATGTGTTCCATATATTGGCACAATTTCAGATGTTTTGGAGTTATCGTCTGTGAGCAATTAATTTCTGAAAATGAGCAAAAACAGCAAAAATCCGACATTGAAATCAAAATTGCCGACTTCCTGTTGGGCTTAGAGAATGGCTCCAAGAGACTTTTTTGTTCACACTGATGTGTTACATATGCATGCCAAATTTTGTAGACGTAGGTTAAATTTGATGAGTGGGCCATTTTTTAAAATGCTGCAGGGGGCGCTATGCCACATGCTGTGAATGTATTATGGTGCATGTTTAGGCCCTCAAAAAAGCAATTCATTTGGCGGTAAAATAATAATAATTAAAGCTGCAAGCAGCGTCAGACGGGCCCTCGCTCCTCACCGCACTCCTCTCCACACGACCTTGTCTAGGGGGCGCCGTAGAGCTGATTAGAATTACGACTGTGAAAATCTGTTGGTCTTGGGATACTATATGTTTGTACCAAATTTTATGTTTGTAGGATAAAGCAGTGATTTTATATGACTATTTGAATATTTCTAGGGGGCGCTGTGGAGCCGTTTGACCACATCCATTCCTGAATTGTATATTAAATATTAGGTCTTGAGATTAATGAGGATTTGTGTGGATTTGGTGATTTTACATGGATCCCTTCACCTCCAAAACCCATTTCGTTCCACATGGCGATTTTGTTCAAAATGGCCGCCATGCCACGCCCACACCATGTGACGTATCCATGAGAATTTATTAACGTTTCATCCTGGAGGGGTCCAGATGCCACACAGTGAATTTGGTGAAGATCGGACAAAAATCCTGGGAGGAGTTCGTTAAATTCCAATGCCTGCGCACAAAGTGTTCCATTGTACAATGTTAAGCTTTTTTGTTCAAAATGGCCGCCATGCCACGCCCACACCGTGTGATGCAGCCACAAGATTTTAATAACTTTTCATCCTGGAGGGGTTTAGATGCCACACAGGGAATTTGGTGAAGATCGGCCAAAAATCCTGGGAGGAGTTTGTTAAATTCCAATGCCTGCGCACCCCGTGTTGAAGTGGGCGAGGTTAAGCTTTTTTGTTCAAAATGGCCGCCATGCCACGCCCACACCGTGTGACCCAGCCACAAGATTTTAATAACTTTTCATCCTGGAGGGGTTTAGATGCCACACAGCGAATTTGGTGAAGATCGAACAAAAATCCTGGGAGGAGTTCGTTAAATTCCAATGCCTGCGCACAGCATTTTCTAGGGGGTGCCATTGAGATTTTTTGTTCAAAATGGCCGCCATGCCACGCCCACACCATGTGACGTATCCACGAGATTTTAATAACTTTTCATCCTTGAGGGGTGCAGATGCCACACAGCGAATTTGGTGAAGATCGGACAAAAATCCTGGGAGGAGTTCGTTAAATTCCAATGCCTGCGCACAATGTGTTCCATTCTACAATGTTAAGCTTTTTTGTTCAAAATGGCCGCGATGCCACGCCCACACCGTGTGACGCAGCCACAAGAATTTAATAACTTTTCATCCTGGAGGGGTGTAGATGCCACAGAGCGAATTTGGTGAAGATCGGCAAAAAATCCTGGGAGGAGTTCGTTAAATTCCAATGCCTGCGCACCACGTGTTGAAGTGGGCGAGGTTAAGCTTTTTTGTTCAAAATGGCCGCCATGCCACGCCCACACCGTGTGACGTATCCACAAGATTTTAATAACTTTTCATCCTGGAGGGGTGTAGATGCCACACAGCGAATTTGGTGAAAATTGGATAAAAATCCTGGGAGGAGTTTGTTAAATTCCAATGCCTGCGCACCACGTGTTCTAGTTGGCGCTGTTTAGCTTTTTTGTTCAAAATGGCCGCCATGCCACGCCCACACCGTGTGACGCAGCCACAAGATTTTAATAACTTTTCATCCTGGATGGGGTCTAGATGCCACACAGCGAATTTGGTGAAGATCGGATAAAAATCCTGGGAGGAGTTCGATAAATTCCAATGCCTGCACACTACGTGCTCTAGGGGGCGCTGTTGAGCCTTTTTTGAAATTTTAAAAGCAGGAATGTTTTTGTCTCGGGCTACTGTACCTGTGTACCAAATTTCATGAGTTTACGTGAAACTAGCCGTATTAACTCCACTAAAGCCCAATTTTCTAGGTGGCGCTATTGAGTCATTTTGCCATTCATATGTGTAATTCCCCCAAAATATCAAATTTTTCACCAGTCTTGATGTGTGTGCCAAATTTGGTGAGTTTTTGAGCATGTTTAGGGGGTCAAATTGAGGTTCAAAGTGGTCCAAACCGAAACCGCCAAACCGCCAAACCGCCAAACACTAGAGGAACAAAATAGGGTACTTTGTGTAGTGCTAATAATAATAATTAAAGCTGCAAGCAGCGATGAACGGGTCCTCGCACCCCTTGCTGGTCGGCGACCCCAAGCACGTCCGTCAGGCGATGCTGCGACCGGGAGCGCATTTAGGCCCAATAATGCAACCAGGGCTGGATTCTGAACACACAGGTCAAATTTCTGCCAGATTGGATTATTACAGAGTGTTTATGCAGCACTTACTGTCCATCCAACAGGTGGCGCTATCACTGTGACTGTATATTGGTGTATGGAAATCATCAGGGCTGTAACCTGATCACACATTTAAAGTTTGAGGCAGATAGCAGCACATACAGGGGATTTAACAAGACTTCCTCCTTTCTGGCGAAGCATCAAAGTTCAGTCGGCCGCCATGGCCACGCCCTTTGGGTTTGGCATATGATTTTCACATATGTTCAACCTGAAGATGTGTTCCATATATTGGCACAATTTCAGATGTTTTGGAGTTATCGTCTGTGAGCAATTAATTTCTGAAAATGAGCAAAAACAGCAAAAATCCGACATTGAAATCAAAATTGCCGACTTCCTGTTGGGTTTAGAGAATGGGTCCAAGAGACTTTTTTGTTGACACTGATGTGCTAAATATGCATGCCAAATTTTGTAGACGTAGGTTAAATTTGATGAGTGGGCCATTTTTTAAAATGCTGCAGGGGGCGCTATGCCACATGCTGTGAATGTATTTTGGCAGATGGATGTGGTCAGGGCAGGAGTGTGATTAAACATGCAAAGTTTGAGGCAGATTGGAGCAAGCAGAGGATATTTACACAGCAGTTGATGTTTCATGGCGAAGCATCAAACTTCAGGGGGTTGCTATGGCCACGCCCTTTGACATTGGAGGAAGCTTTTTATAACTTTTGATCATAATGTCCTGGTGTATATACTGGTCAAATTTGAGGTCTGTGCGAGTTATCCCCTAGGAGGAGATAGTTCTCAAAAATGAACAACATTCGTCAAAATTTGTCCAATTAATTGAACATGGCGGACTTCCTGTTGGGTTTAGGGCATGGTTCCAAGAGGATTTTTTGTGCTTCCTGATGTGTTCTATATGTCCCCCAAATTTTGTGGACGTAGGTTAAACGTACTGCAGGGGCTGTTTGTTAAAAATGCTGTAGGTGGCGCTATAGCACGTGCTGTGCTGAGATGCATACAGTTTTCTTCCTTTCGCTGGTGGTGATATGTGTGCAAATTTTGGTGATGTTTTGATAATTCTTATGCTGTCAAAGGCAAGTTGTTTTTCATATCAACTTTGCGTTGCCACGGCAACAGCGTTTTATAAAATGCCAAAATCTTCACATCTCTGTGATTCATCATCAATGTGTTCAGGCTTATGTCAGAAGGTCTGAGGTGAATCTGGACAACGGGTTGACAACAGTACATAAAAGTATTAAAAAAGCAAAAATCCTGTTGCCACAAGGTGGCGCTATGACTGTGAGTGAATATTATCATATGGATGACATCAGCTCAGGTCTGTGATCCTACATGTAAAGTTTCATTCAGATTGGAGCATGTTCAGAGAGTTAGACCTGCACTTCCTGTTGCATGGCGAAGGATCAGTATTTCGGGGGGCTGCCATGGCCACACCCTTTGACCGACATAGAAGACTTTGATAACTTTTCATCAGGAAGGTCTGTTGTATGTACAGACCAAATTTCAGGTCTCTAAGACTTACCCCCTAGGAGGAGTTCATCACAGATTTTTCACAGTAAACGCAAGATATGTCACTTCCTGTTGGGTTTAGAGCATGGCTATGATTGACTTTTTTGTCTTTCCTGATGTGCTGAATATGCCTGCCAAATTTTGTAGCTGTAGATCAAATGTCCTTCCAGTTAGTCTAATACCACTTTTTAAAATTTTGCAGGGGGCGCTATGGAGCCATTTTGGGACACACATACACAGACCCCATAAAATATCAAATTTTTCACCGGTCCTGATGTGTGTGCAGATTTTGACGCGAATCGGTGCATGTTTAGGCCCTCAAAAAAGCAATTCATTTGGCGGTAAAATAATAATAATAATTAAAGCTGCAAGCAGCGTTGAACGGGTCCTCGCACACCCACGCGTGTCGGGACATGGCGCACGTCCAGGTGTGGTGCATGTCGGGATGTGGCAGAAATTTCAAGGTGCTCAGACTTAGCTGACCAATTTCAAGGATTGTATCACAAACTTTCTCGGCCACCATGAACATCAGTGGTGTCAAACTCATTTCTCATTGACTATTATCTGTTGTGTTATTAATTTAAAAATCTGTGAGTGAGATGTTATCTCTTCTATTTTTTTCTGTTCTGTTATCAATTTAAAAAATCTGTTTTATTATTGTTATATTACTGTATTATTGGGTCGCTATTATTGACCATTATGCCTGTTGTTGCAAATTTGCAACATACCCAAATTTCTATTTATTTTTTGTGCTATAATCAAATTAACAATCTCAACCTCATGTGACACCTACATAAAGGCAAAAACACAAAACAAATTTTTTAATATACTTGTATATAAATTCAGGCGTTAAGGGGTTAAACAATATTATATAAGGTGTATCGTAGGAGATCCCTGCTCCATCTATCCATCAGTTTGGGGGTTGTTGGCCTGAAAATATTGAACACTGCTGGCATAAGCAGTAGCAATAGTAATAATAATTTATTGTTATTATACATATCACAAGTACATGTCAGCCAAATAACCATGCACATTTAAATTAAAAACATGAATCTGTGAATCATTCTAATAGCTCAGTGTTGGATGCAAGATTTATATTTATAAATGGCAGTGACACGCCACCATGTACCTTGGACATATTTAAACTAGTTTAAAAACTAATTTTTTTTCATGATTTAAAAAAAAGACAAAGAAGACATAATCATTTGTACCTATTCCAACCATAGGCGGTCATATTGACCGCACATGAAATGAAGTGGAAGTTGCCCCCCTCAACCCCTGTGAAATGGGACAAGGAACAAATGATTGAGTTTTGGGAGTAATCCAGATCACTATCTGGATCTGGGAATTTTTTAAAAGATTTTTAACATTGGGAGTGTTAGAAAGCCCTGCAGTGCCACCTTGTGGTAGGATGGAGCACATATATAGCACATATATAGCACAAAGATGTTGACTGTTTTTTAAGTATACTTTGTCCGTTGGGAGATTGTGTTGGGGTGGACTGGAGCTGCTTGGCGGAGGTCTGTGCTCTCTGGGTGCTTTTCTAGCTACAATCTGTGATGATATGAATATTGACGAATGTATAATTAAACTAGTTGAAATACATATTTGATATATCGTTGTTTGTACAGTTTTTCTCCATAGGTTTGGCTCATTTCTCGAAACTAAAATTACATTCTCAAAACAACATGGACAAACGTCCAAACTACTTGGCAATTGTTCACAACAGACTGGAATTTGTCCTTCATTTCATCAAATTGCAAACATCTTAGTTCATGTCTCGATGTCTCAGTACATCTTTGCAAATGATTCAGTACAGGTAGCCTTCATTTAGCACAATTTCCAAGTGAATAGATCTTGTTGATCTAAACTGATTGTTGACTTCTCAGTCTGATGGTTGTTCACTCCAAAACATGTCAGCATCATTTCATTGTATAAGTCATCACATGCACAATAGTCTGTTCAGTTGTCAGGATTAGTCATGAACATACGGTGGCCAGGAGAGGGACGATGAGGACAGCTTTATTTACAGAACTGTAGGCTCCATAAAATGTTCCTTGTTTTTTGTTTATGTGTTTGTATTACAGTATGTAATGATGTATAGATTTTCTTTTTACTCTGATGTATGAAAGTTACTTTATGTGTGTCAATACAGTTTTCTCGATTGTTTACACACATTTTCTGAGAGCATGCCTCATATTTCAGAACTCTGCATACAAATCAGAAAACACACACAATGAGCAAAAGCCCTCAATTCTCCTTCAATTGAAACTTTACATTCAAAATGATGTTATTACTTCTCAAAATGCTATTTTGTTTTCAAATGACACAAACCATTATATGAATAGACATTTATAAGAGTGCTCACACAATGCCAGAGGGACAATGAATTTTGGAGGCACTGACTATTTATATGAGAATAGAATTTAGTTTTGACCAGTCGTGTGAACTGTTTTGGGAGAGATATGAGCTTTTGCAGGTGAACCATGGTGTTGTGCTGAACCATCCATGTTATTTTGGCAAAAGTACCAAGAGGGTTGAGAACGTCTGGTCTGTTTCAAGAAATGAGCCAAAGCAATTGAGAATAGTCAGTGCATTTTGGTGGCACTGACTATTTATATGAGAAAGAAATTTAGTTTTAAAACATGAGTGAAAGGTTTTGGGAGAGATATGAGCTTTTGCACGTCAGCTTTATATATATATTGCTTATATTGCAAAGTTTGAAGCAATGATACCTGCAAATATACTGTCTTTAAGTTCCTGTTACCAATTGGTGGTGCTATGACTATGACTAAATTTTAAAATGTGGATGTGTTCAGAAGTGGACTCTTGTCCAGAATATAAAATTTGAGATAGATTGGATCATGTACAGCTGAGATATAAACACTTTAGTAGTCATGGCGAGACATCAAGTTCGCCACGCCGCCACAGTTTTCTCCATGAATCATCATCAACATCTTGAGGCTTATGTCACCAAATTTCAGTTGAATACGGTCTACCAAATAATAATAATACATTAAAATGTATTGAAACAGAGGGATTTTTCTACAATGACACAGACCTGCATTTATACAATTTGAACAGTAGGTGTCAGCGTTGCACCATTTATCTGGATTTAATCCAGAGCTGCTGTACAATGGTAAAAGTACATAAAGGTCAGAGGGCCACCACGCGCACATCCTTTGACTTTTGTGGAAGATTTTGATAACTTCTCATCTTTAAGGCCTGTTGTATATACTGGACAAATTTCAGGATGATATCACAAAGTATGGAGCAGTGGTAAGAACAAATGTCCTCGTTAGAGAGAATCCTTTTACCACTAGGTGACGCTATGACTATGACTAAATTTTAAAATGTGGATGTGTTCAGAAGTGGACTGTTGTCCAGCACATGAAATTTGGGCGAGATCGGATAATGTACAGCTGAGATATAAACACTTTAGTAGTCATGGCGAGACATCGAAGTTTGCCACGCCGCCACAGACACACCCTTTGACATTGGAGGAATCTTTTTATAACTTTTGATCATAATGTCCTGGTGTATATACTGGTCAAATTTGAGGTCTGTGCGAGTTATCCCCTAGGAGGAGATAGTTCTCAAAAATGAACAACATTCGTCCAAATTTGTCCAATTAATTGAACATGGCGGACTTCCTGTTGGGTTTAGGGCATGGCTCCAAGAGGATTTTTTGTGCGTCCTGATGTGTTCTATATGTCCCCCAAATTTTGTGGACATAGGTTAAACGTACTGCAGGGGCTGTTTGTTAAAAATGCTGTAGGGGGCGCTATAACACGTGCTGTGCTCAGATGCATACAGTTTTCTTCCTTCAGCTGGTGGTGATGTGTGTGCAAATTTTGGTGATGTTTTGATAATTCTAATGCTGTCAAAGGCAGGTGAAGACTCATCACACCAATTTTCAGAATTATTTGACCAAGTTTAGGGCAATGGGATGGGCAAATGTAATTCCAAAACATCCTGTTGCCAGTTGGTGGCGCTATGACTATTTCAAAATTTTTTAGTGTGGATGTCTTCAGACTGTACATGACATTCTGAATGTGAAGTTTGGAGCAGATAGGTTCTTGTTCAGCTGAGATATAGACCCTTGAATTTTCATGGCGAAACATCAAAATTCGCCACGGTGCCACAGACACGCCCTTCGATGACACGTCACCATCTTCTCTGTGATTCATCATCAATGTGTTCAGGCTTATGTCAGAAGGTCTGAGGTGAATCTGGACAACGGGTTGACAACAGTACATAAAAGTATTAAAAAAGCAAAAATCCTGTTGCCACAAGGTGGCGCTATGACTGTGAGTGAATATTATCATATGGATGACATCAGCGCAGGTCTGTGATCCTACATGTAAAGTTTCATTCAGATTGGAGCATGTTCAGAGAGTTAGACCTGCACTTCCTGTTGCATGGCGAAGGATCAGTAATTCGGGGGGGCTGCCATGGCCACACCCTTTGACCGACATAGAAGACTTTGATAACTTTTCATCAGGAAGGTCAGTTGTATGTACAGACCAAATTTCAGGTCTCTAAGACTTACCCCCTAGGAGGAGTTCATCACAGATTTTTCACAGTAAACGCAAGATATGTCACTTCCTGTTGGGTTTAGAGCATGGCTATGATTGACTTTTTTGTCTTTCCTGATGTGCTGAATATGCCTGTCAAATTTTGTAGCTGTAGATGAAATGTCCTTCCAGTTAGTCTAATACCACTTTTTTAAATTTTGCAGGGGGCGCTATGGAGCCATTTTGGGACACACATGCACAGACCCCATAAAATATCAAATTTTTCACCGGTCCTGATGTGTGTGCAGATTTTGACGCGAATCGGTGCATGTTTAGGCCCTCAAAAAAGCAATTCATTTGGCGGTAAAATAATAATAATTAAAGCTGCAAGCAGCGTTGAACGGGCCCTCGCACACCCACGCGTGTCGGGACGTGGCGCACGTCCAGGTGTGGCGCATGTCGGGATGTGGCAGAAATTTGAAGGTGGTCACACTTAGCTGAGCAATTTCAAGGATTGTAGCACAAACTTTCTCGGCCACCATGTACATCAGGGGTGTCATAGTCATTTTCATGCCGGGCCACATCACCATCATGTTTATCCTCAAAGGGCCTGTTGTAATTGTAAGACTTCATAAATGCAAGAAAATATATCCACAGCATTCATGAAACAATAAAGCTGGAGCAGATTGGACACTTTATGTGTGAGTTACAACATCTTCCTAAGGCTTTTTTTGGTTTGTGTGAGGTTCAGATGCCACTTTATTGTTATTGTACATGTAACATGTACACGTCTTTTTACAGCTCAGCCAAATAACCATGTACATTTAAATAAAAACCTGAATGTGTGAATCATTGTAATAGGTCAGTGTTGGATGCAAGATTTATATTTATAAATGGCAGTGACATGCCACAAGTACCTTGGACATATTTAAACTAAATGCATGAATATACTAAGGTGTGTATTATTTCAAGAACTTAGTACTGAATGCATAATAACAGGGAAGCTGTTTTTATACATGGCAAAAGGCCCAGTTTAATGTTAAACAATATTCAATTCAATTCAATTCAGTTTTATTTATATAGCACATATTCACAACACAGGTCGTCACAAAGCGCTTAACATTGTAAGAAAGAACAGGAAACAGAAAACCCAACAATCCAAGGTTGCTTTTGGAGTCCCTATGAGCAAGCAGTCAGCGACGGTGGGAAGGAACCAAAAACCCCCCCATGGTAGGGAAGGGGGGAAAAAAACCTCCGACAGAGGTGTATTGTAGGAGATCCCTGCTCCATCTATCCATCAGTTTGGGGGTTGTTGGCCTGAAACTATTGAAGTCTGCTGGCATAATCAGTAGCAATAGTAACAATAGACAGTGGTGTATAATACATTTATGGATAACGTACAATATTTGTAGTGGTGAAAATTATGCTTAATAAAAGGGGAACAATTACACAGGATATACTGCAGTGGAATGGGAATGATTTACATTTTTAACAGAGTGTACAGTAAACATGTGCAGTTATGCAATGATAGATTTTAATGAACAATTTATAGAGCAATAATATGCAGTATTTAGGGGATGTATAGACAGTTAAATTCATTCCGGGGTTTGGTGTGTGTGAAAGAACGATGAAAGGTTAGTGTGTGTGTGTGTTAGGGTTTGTCTATGTGTGTATGTGTGTGTGTGTTAGGGTTTGTCTGTGTGTGTATGTGTGTGTGTGTTAGGGTTTGTCTGTGTGTGTATGTGTGTGTGTGTTAGGGTTTGTCTGTGTGTGTATGTGTGTGTGTGTTAGGGTTTGTCTGTGTGTGTATGTGTGTGTGTGTACGTGTACCTTTAACTTATTGCTACCTATAGGCATGCAAGATGGAAAACTAAATCTATTATAATGAATTAGCATGTACATAACTCTACAAACTGGACCACTGGAACAAAAACTTCCCTCAGAGTAGCACAACATCCAAGTGAACAGGCTGCTAAGAAGAATATTTCCCTCTTTAACACACGTCATATCCTTTTGCCACTGACTTGCATTACAAGCATCACTGAATATTAGCTTTTAAATGAGGTAGGCCCACAGCTGTCATGAGACAACACAGTTGGTACAGATTGGACACTACATGTGTGACTTAAAACACCTTACTAAGGCTTTTCTGTTACTTTTACGTTCAGACTCAACTTTACTGTCATTTAACATGTCACAAAATCATTTTATGTATGTTAAAAAAATTAAAACATGAACCTCTCTGTCGCTCTCTCTCTCTCTTTCTCTCTCTCTCTCTCTTTCTCTCTCTCTCTCTCTTGCTCTCTCTCTCTTGCTCTCTCTCTCTTCCTCTCTCTCTTTCTCTCTCTCTTGCTCTCTCTCTCTCTCTCTCTTTCTCTCTCTCTCTCTCTTGCTCTCTCTCAACCTGCATCTGTGTGTCTCTGTGTCTGTGGTTGTGTGTGTATCTCTGTGTGTGTTTGTGTGTGTATTTCTGTGTGTGTGTGTGTGTGTGTGTGTGTGTGTGTGTGTGTGTGTGTCTGTGTGCCTGTGTCTGTGTCTGTGTGTTTGACATGGGGGAAGGGCTGCAGCAGGACACACAGAGGCTGCTGGAGCTGGGGAGAGTGACAGATTTCCCCTTCATATGACTCAAAGTTCAGAGGTGCATTGCGGCCGCACCGTTTCACTTTTGTGGAAGATTTTGACAACTTCTCAACTTTAAGGCCTGTTGTATATACTGGCCAAATTTCAAGACTATATCACTAAGTTTGGAGCAATGGAAAGTGCAAATGTCCCAAAATTACCTTCCTGTTACCACTCACTGACGCTTTGACTATGACTAAATTATAAAATGTGGATGTGTTCAGAAGTGGACTGTTGTCCAGCACATGAAATTTGGGCCAGATCGGATCATGTACAGCTGAGATATAAACACTTTAGTAGTCACGGCGAGACATCGAAGTTCGCCACCCAGCCACAGACACATCGTTTGACTACCAGTGACAGTTTTCTCCAGGAATCATCATCAATGTCTTGAGGCTTATGTCACCACATTTCAGATGAATACGGTCAACCGGCTAATAACAGTACATTAAAATGTAAAAAGTCGCATTTCCTGTTGCCAGGAGGTGGCGCTATGACTGTGGATGAATATTGTCATATAGACGTGATCAGGGCAGTACGATGATCAAATGTGTAAAGTTTGAGGCAGATCAGAGCCTGTGAAGTGTATTTAGACAGCACTTGAATTTTTATGGCGAAACATCAAAGTTTAGGAGGCCGCCACGCCCACGCCCTCAGACTTTTGCGGAGCGTTTTGATAACTTTTAATCCCGAAGCCCTGTTGTATATACTGACCAAATTTCAGCTGTGTTGGAGTTACCCTGTGTTCAGTTATAGCTCTTGAATATGAGGAAAAATCAGAAATATAAAGCAAAATGGCGGACTTCCTGTACACTTTTGCTGATGGATTGATTAGGCAATTTTGTTTGTCTTGTCTTGGTGCACATGTGTACTAAATTTGGTAGGTGTAAGTGAAACTAGCCGTATTAACTCCCATAGAACCCAATTTTCAAGGTGGCGCTATAGAGCCATTTTACCACACACATGTGCAGCTCCCATGAAATATAAAATTTTTCGCCACTTCTGATGTGTTTGCAAATTTTCATGAGTTTTTGAGCGCGTTTAGGCCCTCAAAAATGCAGTTCTTCCGGGAGAAGAAAAAGAAAAATAACGCATACAATTCCAATAGGGTCCTACGCACCGCTGGTGCTCGGGCCCTAATAATAATAATAATAATAATCTCTAGCATTACAATAGGGTCTTCGCACCATTCGGTGCTCGGACCCTAATAATAATAATAATAATCTCTAGCATTACAATAGGGTCTTCGCACCATTCGGTGCTCGGACCCTAATTAAAGCTGCATGCAGCGTCAGACGGGCCCTCGCTCCTCACCGCACTCCTCTCCACACGACCTTGTCTAGGGGGCGCCGTAAAGCTGATTAGAATTACGACTGTGAAAATCTGTTGGTCTTGGGATACTATATGTATGTCCCAAATTTTATGTTTGTAGGATAAAGCAGTGATTTTATATGACTATTTGAATATTTCTAGGGGGCGCTGTGGAGCCGTTTGACCACGTCCATTGCTGAATTGTATATTAAATATTAGGTCTTGAGATTAATGAGGATTTGTGTGGTTTTGGTGATTTTACATGGATCCCTTCACCTCCAAAACCCATTTCGTTCCACATGGCGATTTTGTTCAAAATGGCCGCCATGCCACGCCCACACCATGTGATGTATCCACGAGAATTTAATAACTTTTCATCCTGGAGAGGTTTAGATAACACACAGCGAATTTGGTGAAGATCGGACAAAAATCCTGGGAGGAGTTTGTTAAATTCCAATGCCTGCGCACAACGTGTTCCATTGTACAATGTTAAGCTTTTTTGTTCAAAATGGCCGCCATGCCACGCCCACACCGTGTGACGCAGCCACAAGATTTTAATAACTTTTCATCCTGGAGGGGTCTAGATGCCACACAGGGAATTTAGTGAAGATCGGCCAAAAATCCTGGGAGGAGTTTGTTAAATTCCAATGCCTGCGCACCACGTGTTGAAGTGAGCGAGGTTAAGCTTTTTTGTTCAAAATGGCCGCCATGCCACACCCACACCGTGTGACGCAGCCACAAGATTTTAATAACTTTTCATCCTGAAGGGGTCTAGATACCACACAGCGAATTTGGTGAAGATGGGACAAAAATCCTGGGAGGAGTTCGTTAAATTCCAATGCCTGCGCACAGCATTTTCTAGGGGGTGACATTGAGATTTTTTGTTCAAAATGGCCGCCATGCCACGCCCACACCATGTGACGTATCCACGAGATTTTAATAACTTGTCATCCTGGAGGGGTGTAGATGCCACACAGTGAATTTGGTGAAGATCGGACAAAAATCCTGGGAGGAGTTCGTTAAATTCCAATGCCTGCGCACAATGTGTTCCATTGTACAATGTTAAGCTTTTTTTGTTTAAAATGGCCGCGATGCCACGCCCACACCCTGTGATGCAGCCACAAGAATTTAGTAGCTTTTCATCCTGGAGGGGTCTACATGCCACACAGCGAATTTGGTGAAGATCGGCCAAAAATCCTGGGAGGAGTTCGTTAAATTCCAATGCCTGCGCACCACGTGTTGAAGTGGGCGAGGTTAAGCTTTTTTGTTCAAAATGGCCGCCATGCCACGCCCACACCGTGTGACGTATCCACGAGATTTTAATAACTTTTCATCCTGGAGTGGTCTAGATGCCACACAGCGAATTTGGTGAAGATCGGATAAAAATCCTGGGAGGAGTTCGTTAAATTCCAATGCCTGTGCACCACATGCTGTAGGGGGCGCTGTTGAGCTTTTTTTGAAATTTCAACAGCAGGAATTTTTTTGTCTTGGTCTACTGTACATGTGTACAAAATTTCATGAGTTTATGTGAAACTAGCCGTATTAACTCCACTAAAGCCCAATTTTCCAGGTGGCGCTATTGAGTCATTTTGCCATTTAGATGTGTAATTCCCCCAAAATATCAAATTTTTCACCAGTCCTGATGTGTGTGCCAAATTTGGGGAGTTTTTGAGCATGTTTAGGGGGTCAAATTGGGGTTCAAAGTGGCGTAAGGAAAATTAAAGCTGCAAGCAGCGTCAGACGGGCCCTCGCTCCTCACCGCACTCCTCTCCACACGACCTTGCCTAGGGGGCGCCGTAGAGCCGATTAGAATTTCGACTGTGCAAATCTGTTGGTCTTGGTCTTGTATGTATGTACCAAATTTTATGTTTGTATGTACCAAATTTTATGTTTGTAGGATAAAGCAGTGATTTTATATGAGTATTTGAATATTTCTAGGGGGCGCTGTGGAGCCGTTTGACCACGTACATTCCTGAATTGTATATTAAATATTAGGTCTTGAGATTAATGAGGATTTGTGTGGATTTGGTGATTTTACATGGATCCCTTCACCTCCAAAACCCATTTCGTTCCACATGGCGATTTTGTTCAAAATGGCCGCCATGCCACGCCACCACCATGTGACGTATCCACGAGAATTTAATAACTTTTCATCCTGGAGGGGTCTAGATGCCACACAGTGAATTTGGTGAAGATCGGACAAAAATCCTGGGAGGAGTTCGTTAAATTCCAATGCCTGCGCACAACGTGTTCCATTGTACAATGTTAAGCTTTTTTTTTCAAAATGGCCGCCATGCCACGCCCACACCGTGTGATGCAGCCACAAGATTTTAATAACTTTTCATCGTGGAGGGGTCTAGATGCCACACAGCAAATTTGGTGAAGATCGAACAAAAATCCTGGGAGGAGTTTGTTAAATTCCAATGCCTGCGCACAGCATTTTCTAGGGGGTGCCATTGAGATTTTTTGTTCAAAATGGCCGCCATGCCACGCCCACACCATGTGACGTATCCACGAGATTTTAATAATTTGTCATCCTTGAGGGGTGCAGATGCCACACAGCGAATTTGGTGAAGATCGGACAAAAATCCTGGGAGGAGTTCGTTAAATTCCAATGCCTGCGGACAATGTGTTCCATTGTACAATGTTAAGCTTTTTTGTTCAAAATGGCCGCGATGCCACGCCCACACCGTGTGACGCAGCCACAAGAATTTAATAACTTTTCATCCTGGAGGGGTGTAGATGCCACAGAGCGAATTTGGTGAAGATCGGCCAAAAATCCTGGGAGGAGTTCGTTAAATTCCAATGCCTGCGCACCACGTGTTGAAGTGGGCGAGGTTACGCTTTTTTGTTCAAAATGGCCGCCATGCCACGCCCACACCGTGTGACGTATCCACGAGATTTTAATAACTTTTCATCCTGGAGGGGTGTAGATGCCACACAGCGAATTTGGTGAAAATTGGATAAAAATCCTGGGAGGAGTTTGTTAAATTCCAATGCCTGCGCACCACGTGTTGAAGTGGGCGAGGTTACGCTTTTTTGTTCAAAATGGCCGCCATGCCACGCCACCACCATGTGACGTATCCACGAGAATTTAATAACTTTTCATCCTGGAGGGGTGTAGATGCCACACAGCGAATTTGGTGAAGATCGGATAAAAATCCTGGGAGGAGTTCGATAAATTCCAATGCCTGCACACTACGTGCTGTAGGGGGCGCTGTTGAGCCTTTTTTTGAAATTTTAAAAGCAGGAATGTTTTTGTCTCGGGCTACTGTACCTGTGTACCAAATTTCATGAGTTTACGTGAAACTAGCCGTATTAACTCCACTAAAGCCCAATTTTCTAGGTGGCGCTATTGAGTCATTTTGCCATTCATATGTGTAATTCCCCCAAAATATCAAATTTTTCACCATTCCTGATGTGTGTGCAAAATTTGGTGAGTTTTTGAGCATGTTTAGGGGGTCAAATTGAGGTTCAAAGTGGCGTAAGAAAAAGAAACCGCCAAACCGCCAAACCGCCAAACCGCCAAACCGCTAGAGGAACAATAGGGTCCTACGCACTGTAGTGCTTCGGGCCCTAATTAAAGCTGCAAGCAGCGTCAGACGGGCCCTCGCTCCTCACTGCACTCCTCTCCACACGACCTTGTCTAGGGGGCGCCGTAGAGCCGATTAGAATTTCGACTGTGCAAATCTGTTGGTCTCGGGATACTATATGTATGCACCAAATTTTATGTTTGTAGGATAAAGCAGTGATTTTATATGACTATTTGAATATTTCTAGGGGGCGCTGTGGAGCCGTTTGACCACGTCCATTCCTGAATTGTATATTAAATATTAGGTCTTGAGATTAATGAGGATTTGTGTGGATTTGGTGATTTTACATGGATCCCTTCACCTCCAAAACCCATTTCGTTCCACATGGCGATTTTGTTCAAAATGGCCGCCATGCCACGCCCACACCATGTGACGTATCCACGAGAATTTAATAACTTTTCATCCTGGAGGGGTGTAGATGCCACACAACAAATTTGGTGAAGATCGGCCAAAAATCCTGGGAGGAGTTTGTTAAATTCCAATGCCTGCACACCACGTGTTGAAGTGGGCGAGGTTAACCTTTTTTTTTCAAAATGGCCGCCATGCCACACCCACACCGTGTGACGCAGCCACAAGATATTAATAACTTTTCATCCTGGAGGGGTCTAGATGCCACACAGCGAATTTGGTGAAGATCGAAAAAAAATCCTGGGAGGAGTTCGTTAAATTCCAATGCCTGCGCACAGCATTTTCTAGGGGGTGCCATTGAGATTTTTTGTTCAAAATGGCCGCCATGCCACGCCCACACCATGTGCCGTATCCACGAGATTTTAATAACCTGTCATCCTGGAGGGGTGGAGATGCCACACAGCGAATTTGGTGAAGATCGGACAAAAATCCTGGGAGGAATTAATTAAATTCCAATGCCTGCGCACAATGTGTTCCATTGTACAATGTTAAGCTTTTTTGTTCAAAATGGCCGCCATGCCACGCCCACACCGTGTGACGCACCCACAAGAATTTAATAACTTTTCATCCTGGAAGGGTTTAAATGCCACACAGCGAATTTGGTGAAGATCGGCCAAAAATCCTGGGAGGAGTTCGTTAAATTCCAATGCCTGCGCACCACGTGTTGAAGTTGGCGAGGTTAAGCTTTTTTGTTCAAAATGGCCGCCATGCCACGCCCACACCGTATGACGTATCCACGAGATTTTAATAACTTTTCATCCTGGAGGGGTGTAGATGCCACACAGCGAATTTGGTGAAAATTGGATAAAAATCCTGGGAGGAGTTTGTTAAATTCCAATGCCTGCGCACCACGTGTTCTAGTTGGCGCTGTTTAGCTTTTTTGTTCAAAATGGCCGCCATGCCACGCCCACACCGTGTGACGCAGGCACAAGATTTTAATAACTTTTCATCCTGGAGGGTTTAGATGCCACACAGCGAATTTGGTGAAGATCGGATAAAAATCCTGGGAGGAGTTCGTTAAATTCCAATGCCTGTGCACCACATGCTGTAGGGGGCGCTGTTGAGCTTTTTTTGAAATTTTAAAAGCGGGAATTTTTTTGTCTTGGGCTACTGTACCTGTGTACCAAATTTCATGAGTTTACGTGAAGCTAGCCGTATTTACTCCACTAAAGCCCAATTTTCTAGGTGGCGCTATTGAGTCATTTTGCCATTCAGATGTGTAATTCCCCCAAAATATCAAATTTTTCACCAGTCCTGATGTGTGTGCCAAATTTGGTGAGTTTCTGAGCATGTTTAGGGGGTCAAATTGAGCTTCAAAGTGGCGTAAGAAAAATAAACCGCCATCCCAACCGCCAAACACTACAGGAACAATAGGGTCCTATGCACTGTAGTGCTTCGGGCCCTAATAAAGAAACCGCCAAACCGCCAAACCGCCAAAGAAACACTAGAAGAACACTGTAGTGCTTCGGGCCCTAATTAAAGCTGCAAGCAGCGTCGGACGGGCCCTCGCTCCTCACCACAGTCCTCTCCACACGACCTTGTCTAGGGGGTGCCGTAGAGCTGTTTGGAATTTCGACTGTGCAAATCTGTTGGTCTTGGGATACTATATGTATGTACCAAATTGCATGTTTGTAGGATACAGCAGTGATTTTATATGAGTATTTGAGTATTTTTAGCGGGCGCTGTGGAGCCGTTTGACGACGTCCATTCCTGAATTGTATATTAAATATTAGGTCTTAAGATTATTGAGGATTTGTGTGGATTTGGTGATTTTACATGGAACCCTTCACCTCCAAAACCCATTTCGTTCCACATGGCGATTTTGTTCAAAATGGCCGCCATGCCACGCCCACACCGTGTGATGTAGCCACGAGATTTTAATAACTTTTCATCTTGGAGGGGTCTAGATGCCACACAGCCAATTTGATGAAAATCGGATAAAAATCCTGGGAGGAGTTAAAGGAGGAGTGTCAAAGGAGCTAGACATTGGTCGCTTTTGCCGTTTATTCTGACAAAACAGAAAATTAACACAAGAAGCCCTCCGGTCAGATAATGGTTCATGTCCTCTCCCACACAGAGCGGAGACAAAAGGGATATACTACATCAGGGGTCACTAACTGGCGGACCGCGGTCCGGATCCGGACCCAGACGCCGTCTTATACGGACCCGGACCCAGACGCCATCTTATATGGACCCAGACTTGTAAAAAAGTAACAGGATTTAAATTTGACGAGTTGCTCCTATTTTACTGGTGCAGCTTTTCCAGTGTTTACAGCATAAGTTTGTCAGCTCAGGAAATACACAGACCAATCGCGTACGAGTTCAGCCATCCCACGTGACGCTACTCCGCCAATGAAGTCTCTGTATTACAGGCGCTAAACATCGCTGTTCGGTCAAAACACTGGCAGGGCAAGCTGCTGCTCAGTTCTCCCATTGAGCAGCAGGGGATCGAAGGGGAGTGATAGAAGACATGAAAAAATGTAAAAATGTTCGATTGCTTAACTTTTTTCAGATGTAGGTATTGTTGAAGTATATACGTTGGTTCAGGTTGTTCAGTTAAAGATGTATATAAGTTGGTTCATTTTGGTCAGTTAAAGATGTATATAAGATGGTTCATGTTGGTCAGTTAAAAATGTATATAAGTTGGTTCAGGTTGTTCAGTTAAAGATGTATATAAGTTGGTTCAGGTTGTTCAGTTAAAGATGTATATAAGTTGGTTCAGGTTGTTCAGTTAAAGATGTATATAAGTTGGTTCATGTTGGTCAGGCATTATTTTTTCACGTTCTGCACTTTATTTTCAGATGTACAGTTACATCGAAAGTTATTTATTAATAAATGTTGTCTAAATGTTTTTGAATCGTACTGAATTCATTTGATTTGACGGTCAGCTATTGATTACACGCAGACGCTAATAGAACTACTATGTTACATCAACAAATATCACACTAATTCAGCTAGACATTATGATGTTCCGGACCTTTGCTTTAATAAATTATCTCTGACTGGACCTCTTTGAATTTTAGTTGCATACCCCTGTACTACTTCATCATAAACACATATACAATCATTAAAACAGAACACAGCATACCTGACAAAACAGAAAATTATCACAAGAAGCCCTCTGGTCAGATAATGGTTCGCGCCCTACACAAATCAAATGACACAAACATAATTTCAATAAATCATAATAACATAACAGCGGGTTAAATTAGGCAACAAACTCAAAAGCGCAGCTAGCAAAGGCTAAAACTGAAATATTCCTCTGTCTGTGTAGCGGCTTACCTCTCCCACACAGAGCGGAGACAAAAGGGAAGGGGTAAAGGCGCGGGAACGCTACATAAAGAGGGGGGTGTCACAATAAAACATGAACGTAGGGTACAGACTCAAAAGAAAAGGTTCCACATAATGACTCGGGGGCAAAACATGTTAGGTAATAACAAAGAAAAATGTAAATAAAATTAAAGCTGCAAGCAGCGTCAAACGGGCCCTCGCTCCTGATCATGCTCCTCTCCACACAACCTTGTCTAGGCGGCGCCATAGAGCCGATTAGAATTTTGCCTGTGCAAATCTGTTGGTCTTGGGAAACTATATGTGTGTACCAAATTTCATGTTTGTAGGATAAAGCAATGATTTTATATGAGTATTTGAATATTTCTAGGGGGCGCTGTGGAGCTGTTTGACCACGCCCATTTGTGAATTGTATATTAAATATTAGGTCTTGAGATTAATGAGGATTTGTGTGGATTTGGTGATTTTACATGTATCACTTCACCTCCAAAACCAATTTCGTTCCACATGGCGATTTTGTTCAAAATGGCCGCCATGCCACGCCCACACCGTGTGATGTAGTTACTAGATTTTAATAACTTTTCATCCTGGAGGGGTTTAGATGCCACACAGTGAATTTGGTGAAGATCGAACAAAAATCCTGGGAGAAGTTCGTTAATTTCCAATGCCTGCGCTCGTGTTCCATTGTACAATCTTAAGCTTTTTGTTCAAAATGGCCGCCATGCCACGCCCACACCGTGTGACGCAGCCACAAGATTTTAATAACTTTTCATCCTGGAGGGGTCTAGATGCCACACAGTGAATTTGGTGAAGATCGGACAAAAATCCTGGGAGGAGTTTGTTAAATTCCAATGGCTGCGCACCACGTGTTCTAGATGGCGCTGTTGAGCTTTTTTGTTCAAAATGGCCGCCATGCCACGCCCACACCGTGTGACGCAGCCACAAGATTTTAATAACTTTTCATCCTGGAGGGGTCTAGATGCCACACAGCGAATTTGGTGAAAATCGGATAAAAATCCTGGAAGGAGTTTGTTAAATTCCAATGCCTGCGCACCACATGCTGTAGGGGGCGCTGTTGAGCTTTTTTTGAAATTTCAACAGCAGGAATTTTTTTGTCTTGGGCTACTGTACCTGTGTACCAAATTTCATGAGTTTACGTGAAACTAGCCGTATTAACTCCACTAAAGCACAATTTTCTAGGTGGCGCTATTGAGTCATTTTGCCATTCATATGTGTAATTCCCCCAAAATATCAAATTTTTCACCAGTCCTGATGTGTCTGCCAAATTTGGTGAGTTTTTGAGCATGTTTAGGGGGTCAAATTGAGGTTCAAAGTGGCGTAAGAAAAATAAAGAAACCGCCAAACAAACCGCCAAACCGCCAAAGAAACACTAGAAGAACAATAGGGTCCTACGCACTGTAGTGCTTCGGGCCCTAATAAACTTAACAATACACAGATATTTGGTAATTATAACAATAACTAATATACAAATTATTTTACATACACGCACACACATATAGACAAATTGACCCTGTTACACATGTACACTTTCCCTAAATAGTTAAACATTCCCATCTGACAACGCTGTCCGTTAGACATCCTGGGCTGGAACATGTAAATCAGAACAAGAGCTAAGCACTTCTTGGACTATCAAAGACAGGAAAGGAGCTGGCAGCAGCGCAGGTAACATATGCTAAGCTAACGGCTACAGTAACATTACAATACCACAGTTCTAAAATCACGTTTGCTGACTAACTTATCTGTAGACTTATTTGAACTGACTAAATCTGCTAAACTATCAAGCAAGTGCAAACACTAATTGTTTTTTAGCTAGTTAGCTATATTAGCTATATGAGCTAGTCTAGCTAGCTTTATCAACACAACATGACAGTGTGGTTGGATAGTTTTGCTAATCTCACATAGTCAGTGCAGACTGATGCAACAGAGTAAGTTAGCGTTACATGAAACATTGGAGAACTTGTGCTATTAAGAATAGTAGTAATTGTTTTAGCTGGTGTTATAACGTCCTATAAATGTCTGACCTTGTTTTCCTTATTGTATGATCCAGGAGGTGTCGGCGGGACAACCACAGGGGGAAAGCTGTGAGGAAGTGGACTGGACACGAATGGATTTTTGCAAGATCAAAAATCTTGGTTGCTGTGATTGTTTTAATAAAATGTTTTCTACTCTGATACTCTGTCCTCCTAATTCTGTCACTGTTTGATGTGACAGAGAAGGATGGATCCCAAAGTTGTCTACAACATTTGTTACATGTGATTAAAAAGTCTACAAATGTTTAGCAAACATTAGTAGATATTTGCAAATGATGAATAGTTTTCACTTTAGAATAGGGACCATAATAACATCTGCAAATGATTTATATAATATTATGAATGCCTAACAAATCATTTGTTAAACATGAATAAACAAATGGTGGTAGTGGATATTTCTTGAACTCATTCTAAAATATTTTCCTACATATTAAATAACATTTGTTGATGATGAATGAATCATGTACAAACAATGTTGATGCAGTGTTTCTCATAATGTATAAATCATATATAAATGTCATACACCTTAAGTTTTAATTGGTTTAATGATCATTTACAAATATATATGTAGTTTATTCTTTATTAGTTCAAGATCTACTAATAGATAATAGATGTCTTGCAACTTAAGTTGTAAATGATTTAATAATCATTTACAAATGTTTATAAGTGGTTTGTTCATGATTAGTTAACTATCTACTAATATGTATAAATAGCTTATAAATGTCTTATAAATTATCGTTATTAGAATATAAATTCAGGCATCAAGGGGTTAAAGCAGACACTCTACAACTCCTGAAAGAACGAGGTGGGTGGGGTTTACCCAAAATTGAAAATTATGTACTGTCAACTCATGCCAGAACAGTTTCATTATGGACAGCTGGAGTGGCCGATATGCAATGGCTTGAGGTAGAGGCAGCAATCTCTAAGCCCTTTCCCCTGGTAAGCCTCCTGGACAAACGTCGAATGGAATTACCAGTCATAACAAGAGATAACTTCTTAATTTCAAATACAATAAAAACATGTGTAGCAGGATAAGTCCTGCTGAAGGCCAGTTTTGTGCTCTCCCAGGCAGTGCTGGGTTTTAAGCCAATCGGGGCACGCCCACCCAGTATAAAAGGTGGGGGGTGGCCCTTGTTCTCTCTCTCTCGCTGAGGCGGAAGACACGCCCCCACCTGTTCGGTCACTGCGTTCGGCGTGCGTGTCATTTTGTTTGGTGTCGGGAACCCACGCGTGTGTCCCCAAAGGTAGGGTTTCTTTACCCTTTTTTTGTCTGTGTTTAGAGGAGCTTGCTAAATGGTGAAAGTTTATTACCATTGTAGGAAGCCACAGCGGCTGGAGCGGCTCCTGACGTGCTCTCCCTCTCCTGTGTGTGTGTGTATGTGCGCCCCGCAGCTGCACAGAGGTATGTTCGGTTCTTTTGGCATTGAACATAATAAGCTGCCATGTTTTTAACACAGCCCGTTTGTTGTTTCCACGCTGTTTAGTGGCGGCGACAAGAACCCGCTGCTGCTTTGCCTTGCGGTTTCGTTTGTTTGACTGTGCACCGCCATGCCACAGAGCTAACGGCAGCTAGCCTCACCGCCTCTTCTGCCTGGTCGGCTTCCGTATCAGCCGGCGCAGGCGAAGCAATTTGGGTTTTTGGTTTCCTTTTAATGTGTGTTCCTATCTGGTTTTAGCGGTTGTTTTCCCTCGAGTTTATTATGTGTATGTAGTGAGGGACACTGTTTCATATTGTTTAGGTTTTGTTTCTTTTTGTTTTACTCCAATGTCCCTGTTTTTTTGGTATTTAATATTCTGAGTTTAATGGTTTCTTTTGTGAAGTGGTTATTAGTTTAGTTTCTTTGGTTTTTGTTTTATTTTTCTTTCTGTGTCCCCCATTAACTCCCCTTTTGTGTTTCAGAGGCTGTGCACCGGTGGTTGGGACGTGGTGTCGTCGGTGGTGGTATCCCCCCCTGTGTGATGTGTGAACCCTGGATGGTTTTTTGGTTTAGCTTGGCACGTGTGTGTGGTTTTCTTTATGCACCTGGTGACCTCTCCCTGGGCCCTGTTCCTCCCCTCCGTCGACACGCCGCCACATGGTAAGCCAGCCCCTGACCTTTTGCACCTCCTTTCCTTGTGTTTTGTTTTGTTTTAAGTGATTTTAAGTGATTGTTAAATAAAATTAAATTACCTGTATTTGAACCCCACGTCTCATGCCTGGTGGTTTACGAACCTGTGTGCCTCAGACAAAATATTAAGAGGCACCACTTTCCTTGGAGATCTCCAAGGTGGCGTTGTCGAGTTTAATTTAGGAGCTACTGGGCAATTTGACCTGAGCCCTGGGCTCTCCCCCATATTCTGCAGCCCTTGCTGCCACCGCTCGCCACACATGGAACAGCCTCAGATTTTTTTTTTAAGAAACTTAATTCATTTAACTCCCTCACAACACTGGTGGATAACCCAAGGTTAACAGCAGGAGGTGCAGGACCCAACTTTAAGATCTGGCAGGAACTGGGTATTAGAAGAGTTTATGATTTGTGGGACAAAGGGACCTTTAAAACATTTGAATCTTTAAGAACTCAGTATAAAATACCTAGCAATGATTTTTACAAGTATTTGCAAATCAGACACTATGTGTACATTAAAATGAATACTCTTACTCCCTCAGGTGACTTTCAGTTACTAGAAGAAACACTTTTGGGATGCCAAAACCACAAGCGCTTTGTATCCAAATTTTATTGTAAGCTACAAAACTTAAAAGCAGAGAGGCTTGAGTCTTCAAGGACATCGTGGTGCACACTGTTCAAGATAAAAATTGATTAAGAATCATGGGAAGAAATTTTACTGTTACCCTCTAAAATATCAATATGCAACAGATACAGAAAGATGCAATATAATATTCTACAAAATGTTTATATATTCCCCTATACTTATAGTAAATACACAATGGGAGCATCCCCAAACTGTCCAAAATGTAAAATAATTACAGGGACCAGAATTCATTGCCTCTGGGAATGTAAAGAAATTCAGCTGTTTTGGCAGTCTGTATGTAGAGAAATTGGTCTAGTGATAGGACAACAACTTCTTCTGAGCCCACTGCTTTGCCTTTTGAGGCTCTTACCAGACTCTCTAAAGGTACACAGAGAGGTAGTTCAGTTTCTTTTAATGTTGGCCAGGAAGGCAGTAATGACTGAGTGGGTTGGTGTTGATTCCCCTCTATTCAACTGTGGAAGTCTCTAATATCTGAGGTTATCATTCTGGAGAGGCTGAGGTGCTGTATTAATGGCAGAGCTCATTTTTTCACAACAAAATGGGGAAGAGTGATTGATGTTTTGAATATTCAGTGCGGAATGTAATGAAAATCAATAATAATAAAGTTTAAAAAAAACAAGGCCGCTAGATTTTATATAAAACAATGGCCATGAAGTTAACTAACTGTTTGATGACACAATTGCAACACAGTGTCTGCTACTTGTAGCGTACGTATGCACCAATATAATGTAGCGTAACTACACTTTACAATTAAAATTGCACTCGTTAATGAAGGGGTACCATCTCAGATAACTGAGAAAATTATCATTCTAGATTAAGTCTCAAAGAGACTTTAATTGAATGAAGTTGTTCAGTCTCTTAGCTGAAAATCGTAAATTCTGATTTCATTGACCTCCAGTTCCCAAACAAAGAAATACACGGCAGAACTGATGATAATTATACACAAAAATTTATTAACTAACACTACAAACAAACTATAAACAACAATGACATAACAACAGACAGTGAATGAATGAATGCGGATAAGCTAATTAACTGTGATCGTCACTGGAAGCAGCTGATAGAGAGGTGATGAATTTAGAATCACTTTGGAATTGGAAGCCAATCGTAATTTATAAATTCACCCGTTTAGCAGAAGGAAAATGATACTTGCGTAGCCCTTTGATGGAGGGAGAAGACGGCCGCAGGATGTCCAGCTGTGATGGTCTGCTGGATGAGTCGGATCAGGAACGCAGAGATAAGGAGGCACTTTGGTGTAGTCATGTTGTAAAACTGTACCAAAGTACAAACACTAAGAGTCGATGCTCATAGTTAAAAGAAAATGTCCGTGCTGTTGCATTATGAAAGTTAACTGAAGAGGTTTAACTTCAAGTTAATCATAGAAAAAATAAATCTCAAGCCTTTAAAAAAAAAAACACAAACCCAAAAAAGCTTAGCCCGATAAAAGTCCTTAAAGAAAAAGCCTAACCCTTAAAAGGAGTAAAAAGCCCTTTAGAAAATTTAATAAAAGCCCAAGTAAGTAAGAAAAAGAAAGCCCTAGTATGTAAGAAAAAGCCTCCGAAAAGTTCTTTAAAAAGTAAAAGCCTTTGAAAAATAACAAATAAAGCCCCAGTTGCATTCCAGTGACTTTCCTTTTATATAGAAAGTTTTGGAGCAAAATTCAAATCAGCATCTGACCAATCGTGGCTGTGTCCATCCCAGGGGGAGGTATTGAGTCTCACTGTCCAGGAGAGATCAGAGGCCAAATACCTTCAGGGCATACTTTAAGATTATTTCTTAAACATGCAAATTCGATGGTTAAATATCTATGATGATCACAGATCTGAAATCTCACTAAATGTGTGATTAAAACGACACCAAACATGATATGTTTATCTCACATGGTTCCTGAGATAATAATTATAAATTAAAGCTGCAAGCAGCGTCGGACGGGCCCTCGCTCCTCACTGCACTCTTCTCCACACAACCTTGTCTAGGGGGCGCCGTAGAGCTCATTGGAATTTTGACCATGAAAATCTGTTGGTCTTGGGATACTATATGTATGCACCAAATTTCATGTTTGTAGGATAAAGCAGTGATTTTATATGAGTAATTGAATATTTGTAGGGGGAGCTGTGGAGCCGTTTGACCACGCCCATTCCTGAATTGTATATCAATTGTTAGTTCTTCAGATTAATTAGGTTTTGTGTGGATTTGGTGATTTTACATGGATCCCTTCACCTCCAAAACCCATTTCGTTCCACATGGCGATTTTGTGCAAAATGGCCGCCATGCCACGCCCACACCGTGTGACGCAGCCACAAGATTTTGATAACTTTTCATCCTGGATGGGTCTAGATGCCACACAGCGAATTTGGTGAAGATCGGCCAAAAATCCTAGGAGGAGTTCGTTAAATTCCAATGCCTGAGCACCACGTGCTGTAGGGGGTGCCGTTGAGCATTTTTTGAAATTTTAAAAGCAGGAATGTTTTTGTCTCGGGCTACTGTAGGTTTGTACCAAATTTCATGAGTTTACGTGAAAGTAGCCGTATTAACTCCACTAAAGCCCAATTTTGAAGGTGGCGCTATTGAGTCATTTTGCCATTCATATGTGTAATTCCCCCAAAATATCAAATTTTTCGCCGGTCCTGATGTGTGTGCCAAATTTGGTGAGTTTTTGAGCATGTTCAGGGGGTCAAATTGAGGTTCAATTTGGCGTAAGAAAAATTAAAGCTGCAAGCAGCGTCGGACGGCCCCCCCCCCCCCGCACTGTCGCAGTGGAGACGATCGGAAGTCTATAGCACGCAATCGTGTTCGTCTCATCCTGCTCTGCACATGTACCAAATTTCATGTCTGTACGAAAAACCCGTGATTTTATATGAAGTTTTAAAATTTTGTAGGGGGCGCTGTGGAGCTGTTTGAGTGTGCCACAGTGTTGAGGGATAGGCTGTCATCAAGCATATCAAGTTTCATTCATATTCGACCATGTGCAGTCAAGTTATGAGCATTTCACACTTCATGGCCGCAGGCTCAAAATGGCTGTCCTGTCACGCCCACACCGTGTGACGGAAGCACAAGATTTTAATAACTTTTCATCCTGAAGGGGTCCAGATGCCACACAGCCAATTTGGTGGAGATGGGATAAAAATCGTGGGAGGAGTTTGTTAAATTCCAATGTCTCTGCACCACATTGTCTACGCGGCGCTGTGGAGCTGATTGGAATTTCAAGTGTACAGATCTGTTTGGCTGGATAGACTATACATGTGTACCAAATTTCATGTTTGTAGGTTAAAGCAGTGATTTTATATCAGTATTTGAATATTTGTAGGGGGCACTGTGGAGCCGTTTGAACACGCCACTTTCTGAATTGTATATCAAACATTAGTTTTTGAGATTTGTGAGGATTTGTGTGGATTTGGTGATATTAGGTGGATCCCTTCACCTCAAAACCCATTTCGTTCCATGTGGCAAAATTGGTGAAAATGGCTGCCATGCCACGCCCACACCGTGTGACGCAGCCAGAAGATTTTAATAACTTTTCATCCTGGAGGGGTCTAGATGTCACACAACAAATTTGGTGAAGACCGTATAAAAATCCTAGGAGGAGTTTGTTAAATTCCAATGCCTGCGCACCACGTTTTCTAGGGGGCGCCGTGGAGCTTATTTGAAATTTCAAAAGCAGGATCGTTTTTGTCTGGGGCTACTGTACCTGTGTACAAAATTTCATGAGTTTATGTGAAACTAGCCGTATTAACTCCACGAAAGCCCAATTTTCAAGGTGGCGCTGTTGAGTCATTTTGTCATTAATATGTGTAATTCCCCTAAAATATCAAATTTTTCGCCAGTCCTGATGTGTGTGCAAAATGTGGGGAGTTTTTGAGCATGTTTAGGGGGTCAAATTGGGGTTCAATTTGGCGTAAGAAAAATTAAAGCTGCAAGCAGCGTCGAACGGGCCCTCGCTCCCCCCCGCACCGCCGCTGTGGAGATGATAGGAATCTCTAAAGTACACAGTTGTGTTACTGCTCTGCACATGTACCAAATTTCATGTCTGTAGGTTAAAGCGGTGATTTTATATGAATTTTTGAAATTTCTAGGGGGCGCTGTCAAGCTGTTTGGCTGCGCCCAAGTGTTGATGAATAGCCTGTCATAAAACATATCAAGTTTCATTCACATCTGATCATGTACAATGAAGTTATGAGCATTTCACACTTCATGGTCGCACGCTCAAAATGGCCACCATGCCACGCCCACGCCGTGTGACGCAGCTACGAGATTTTAATAACTTTTCATTCTAGAAGGGTCGAGATGCCACACAGCGAATTTGGTGAAGATCGGATAAAAATCCTGGGAGGAGTTCGTTAAATTCCAATGTCTCCAAATGACTTTGTCTAGGGGGCGCCGTAGAGCTCATTGGAATTTCGACTGTGCAAATCTTTTAGTCTCGGGTTTGTATGTGTATATTCCAAATTTCATGTTTGTAGGATACAGCAGTGATTTTTTATGAGTATTTAAATATTTGTAGGGGGCGCTGTGGAGCTGTTTGACCACGTCCATTCATGAATTGCATATTAAACATTAGTTCTTGAGATTAATGAGGACTTGTGTGGATTTGGTGATTTTACATGGATCCCTTCACCTCCAAAACTCATTTCGTTCAACATGGCAAGTTTGCTCAAAATTACCGTCATGCCACGCCCACACCATGTGACGCAGCCACGAGATTTTAATAACTTTTCATCTTGGATGGGTCTAAATGCCACACATCCAATTTGGTGAAGATTGGATACACATCCTGGGAGGAGTTCGTTAAATTCCAATGTCTCCACAAGACCTTTTCTAGGGGGCTCCATAGAGCCGATTTGAATTTCGACTGTGCAAATTTGTTGGACTCGGGATTCTGTATGTATGTACCAAATTTCATGTTTGTAGGATACAGCAGTGATTTTTTATGAGTATTTGAATATTTGCAGGGGGCGCTGTGGAGCCGTTTGACCATGTCCATTCATGAATTGTATATTAAACGTTAGTGTTTGAGATTGATGAGGATTTGTGTGGATTTGTTGATATTAGGTGCATCCCTTCACCTCCAAAACTCATTGCGTTCCACATGGCGAATTTGCTGAAAATGGGTGCCAGGCCACGCCCACACGGAGTGACGCAGCCACAAGGTTTTAATTACTTTTCATCCTGGATGGGTCTAGATGCCACACAGCGAATTTGGTGAAGACCGGATAAAAATCCTAGGAGGAGTTCGTTAAATTCCAATGCCTGCGCACCACGTTTTCTAGGGGGCGCCGTGGAGCTTTTTCAAAATTTCAAAAGCAGGAATGTTTTTGTCTGGGGCTACTGTACCTGTGTACCAAATTTTATAGCTGTACGTGAAACTAGCCGTATTAACTCCACTAAAGTCCAATTTTCAAGGTGGCGCTATTGAGTCATTTTGCCATTCATATGTGTAATTCCCCCAAAATATCAAATTTTTCACCAGTCCTGATGTGTGTGCAAAATTTGAGGAGTTTTTGAGCATGTTTAGGGGGTCAAATTGGGGTTCAATTTGGCGTAAGAAAAATTAAAGCTGCAAGCAGCGTCGGACGGGCCCTCGCTCCCCCCCCCCCGCAACGCCGCTGTGGAGACGATGGGAATGTGTAAAGCACGCACTCGTGTTCGTCTCATCTTGCTCTGCACATGTACCAAATTTCATGTCTGTACGACAAACCAGTGATTTTATATGAAATTTTAAAATTTTGTAGGGGGCGCTGTGGAGCTGTTTAAGTGCGCCACAGTGTTGAGGGATAGCCTGTCATCAAGCATATCAAGTTTCATTCATATTCGGCCATGTGCAGTCAAGTTATGAGCATTTCACACTTCATGGCCACACGCTCAAAATGGCCGCCCTGTCACGCCCACACCGTGTGACAGAGGCAGAAGATTTTAATAACTTTTCATCCTGAAGGGGTCTAGATGCCACACAGCCAATTTGGTGGAGATGGGATAAAAATCCTGGGAGGAGTTCGTTAAATTCCAATGTCTCAGCACCACATCGTCTAGGGGGCGCTGTGAAGCCAATTAAAATTTCAAGTGTACAGATCTGTTTGTCTGGATACACTATACATGTGTACCAAATTTCATGTTTGTAGGTCAAAGCAGTAGTTTTTTATGAGTATTTGAATATTTGTAGGGGGCGCTGTGGAGCCGTTTGAACACGCCATTTCCTGAATTGTATATCAAACATTAGTTTTTGAGATTTGTGAGGATTTGTGTGGATTTGGTGATATTAGGTGGATCCCTTCACCTCCAAAACTCATTTCATTCCATGTGGCAAAATTGGTGAAAATGGCTGCCATGCCACGCCCACACCGTGTGACTTAGCCACGAGATTTTAATAACTTTTGATCCTGAAGGGGTCCAGATGACACACAGTGAATTTGGTGAAGACCGGAAAAAAATCCTAGGAGGAGTTCGTTAAATTCCAATGCCTGCGCACCACGTTTTCTAGGGGGCGCCGTGGAGCTTTTTCAAAATTTCAAAAGCAGGAATGTTTTTGTCTCGGGCTACTGTACCTGTGTACCAAATTTTGTATCTGTACGTGAAACTAGCCGTATTAACTCCACTAAAGTCCAATTTTCAAGGTGGCGCTATTGAGTCATTTTGCCATTCATATGTGTAATTCCCCCAAAATATCAAATTTTTCACCAGTCCTGATGTGTGTGCAAAATTTGGGGAGTTTTTGAGCATGTTTAGGGGGTCAAATTGGGGTTCAATTTGGCGTAAGAAAAATAAAGAAAGAAAGAAAGAAAGAAAGAAAGAAAGAAAGAAACTGAGCAGGAACAATAGGGCCTTTGCCCTGCAAGGCAAAGGCAGCGTTCAGTGTTTCACACTGATCGCTGCCCTTTGCCTTTTTCGGGCTCGGGCCCTAATAAAGAAACAAACCGCCAAACAAACAGAGCAGGAACAATAGGGCCTTTGCACTGCAAGGCAAAGGCAGTGTTCAGTGTTTCACACTGACCGCTGGCCCTTGCCTTTTCGTGCTCGGGCCCTAATTAAAGCTGCAAGCAGCGTCGAACGGGCCCTCGCTCCCCCCCGCACCGCCGCTCTGGAGATGATAGGAATCTCTAAAGTACACAGTTGTGTTACTGCTCTGCACATGTACCAAATTTCATGTCTGTAGGATAAAGCGATGATTTTATATGCATTTTTGAAATTTCTAGGGGGCGCTGTGGAGCTGTTTGGCTGCGCCCAAGTGTTGATGGATAGCCTGTCATAAAACATATCAAGTTTCATTCACATCTGATCATGTACAATGAAGTTATGAGCATTTCACACTTCATGGTCGCACGCTCAAAATGGCCTCCATGCCACGCCCACACCATGTGAGGCAGTTACGAGATTTTAATAACTTTTCATCCTGGAAGGGTCTAGATGCCACACAGCGAATTTGATGAAGATCGGATAAAAATCCTGGGAGGAGTTCGTTAAATTCCAATGTCTCCAAATGACTTTGTCTAGGGGGCGCCGTAGAGCTTATTGGAATTTCGACTGTGCAAATCTTTTAGTCTCGGGTTTGTATGTGTATATTCCAAATTTCATGTTTGTAGAATAAAACAGTGATTTTTTCTGAGTATTTGAATATTTGTAGGGGGCGCTGTGGAGCCGTTTGACCACGTCCATTCATGAATTGCATATCAAACATTAGTTCTTGAGATTAACGAGGATTTGTGTGGATTTGGTGATTTTACGTCGATCCCTTCATCTCCAAAAACCATTTTGTTCCACGTGGCAAATATGTTCAAAATGGCCGCCCTGCCACGCCCACACCGTGTGACGCAGCCATGAGATTTTAATAACTTTTCATCCTGGATGGGATTAGATGCCACACAGTGAATTTGGTGAAGATAGGATAAAAATCCTGGGAGGAGTTCGTTAAATTCCAATGCCTGCGCACCACGTTTTCTAGGGGGCGCCGTGGAGCTTTATCAAAATTTCAAAAGGAGGATTGTTTTTGTCTTGGGCTACTGTACTTGTGTACCGAATTTCATAGCTGTACGTAAAACTAGCCGTATTAACTCCATTAAAACCCAATTTTCAAGGTGGCGCTATTGAGTCATTTTGCCATTCATATGTGTAATTCCCCCAAAATATCAAATTTTTCACCAGTCCTGATGTGTGTGCAAAATTTGGGGAGTTTTTGAGCATGTTTAGGGGGTCAAATTGGGGTTCAATTTGGCGTAAGAAAAACTACGCACTGTAGTGCTTCGGGCCCTAATAAAGAAACAAACCGCCAAACAAACCACCAAACAAACAGAGCAGGAACAATAGGGCCTTTGCACTTCGTGCAAAGGCAGCGTTCAGTGTTTCACACTGATCGCTGCCCTTTGCCCTTTCGTGCTCGGGCCCTAATTAAAGCTGCAAGCAGCGTCGGACGGGCCCTCGCTCCCACCCACACCGCCGCTGTGGAGACGATGGGAATGTCTAAAGCAGGCACTCGTGTTCGTCTCATACTGCTCTGCACATGTACCAAATTTCATGTCTGTATGAAAAACCAGTGATTTTATATGAAATTTTAAAACTCTGTAGGGGGCGCTGTGGAGCTGTTTGAGTGCACCACAGTGTTGAGGGATAGCCTGTCATCAAGCATATCAAGTTTCATTCATATTCGACCATGTGCAGTCAAGTTATGAGCATTTCACACTTCATGGCCACAGGCTCAAAATGGCCGTCCTGCCACGCCCACACCGTGTGACGGAGGCAGAAGATTTTGATAACTTTTCATCCTGAAGGGGTCCAGATGCCACGCAACCAATTTGGTGGAGATGGGATAAAAATCGTGGGAGGAGTTTGTTAAATTCCAATGTCTCTGCACCACATTGTCTAGGGGGCGCTGTGGAGCTGATTGGAATTTCAAGTGTACAGATCTGTTTGTCTGGATAGACTATACATGTGTACCAAATTTCATGTTTGTAGGTTAAAGCAGTGATTTTATATGAGTATTTGAATATTTGTAGGGGGCACTGTGGAGCCGTTTGAACACGCCACTTTCTGAATTGTATATAAAACATTAGTTTTTGAGATTTGTGAGGATCTGTGTGGATTTGGTGATATTAGGTGGATCCCTTCACTTTCAAAACTCATTTCATTCCATATGACAAAATTGGTGAAAATGGCTGCCGTGCCACGCCCACACTGTGTGACGTAGCCACGAGATTTTAATAACTTTTCATCCTGGAGGGGTCTAGATGCCACACACCGAATTTGGTGAAGACCGGATAAAAATCCTAGGAGGAGTTCGTTAAATTCCAATGCCTGCGCACTACGTCTTCAAGGGGGCGCCGTTGAGCTTTTTTGAAATTTCAAAAGCAGGAATGTTTTTGTCTTGGGCTACTGTACCTGTGTACCAAATTTCATGAGTTTACGTGAAACTAGCCGTATTAACTCCACTAAAGCCCAATTTTGAAGGTGGCGCTATTGAGTCATTTTGCCATTCATATGTGTAATTCCCCCAAAATATCAAATTTTTCGCCAGTCCTGATGTGTGTGCCAAATTTGGGGAGTTTTTGAGCATGTTTAGGGGGTCAAATTGAGGTTCAAAGTGGCGTAAGAAAAAGAAACAAACCACCAAAGAAACAAACAAACCGCCATCCCCCCAAAGAAACACTACAGGAACAATAGGGTCCTACGCACTGTAGTGCTTCGGGCCCTAACTAGAGGAACAATAGGGTCCTATGCACTGTAGTGCTTCGGGCCCTAATAAAGAAACCGCCAAACCGCCAAAGAAACACTGGAAGAACAATAAGATCCTACGCACTGTAGTGCTCGGGCCCTAATAAGCTTACAAATAGTAGACTTTTAGGCCACATAAAAGTAAACTATTCATGTAACTACAAATGCAAGCATTTACATTCAATCATAAGAAAAGTTCAACTTATAAGTATACATGCGGGGAATAAAAGATCTCTCTCTCTCGCTGTGTATCTTTTATGGTGGTTTCCATGACAGAGAGGAGGGGGTGTTGGTGTCGTGTGTTTGCATCTCAATAAACACTTCAAATTCAATGTGTTCTCCTTCCATGCTGGTCCTGATCAACCTGGTATCACAGAGTCCAGATGTTGGGATCATCACTCCAGAGACGTTGAATTCTTTGATTTTATTATTTAGAAGTGTTTAGTTCGAATCATCAAAGAGTTCCTTGTGTTAGGAGGAGTGCCATCTCGTCTTCTCCCGAGGTGTATGGTTTTCGTCGCCTTTTAGCACTTTTATGACCCTTATCAGATTCTGGTGCAGGAGGGGGGCATCCTGTTGTCTCCAAAAAGGGGGTGATTTGGGTTGGTTGTCTCCTGAAATGGTTTATTACCCAATTTACAGCTCTGAGAAATGGTCTTTAGATTATCTGGGTGTTAGCTTGGAATGTTCCATCTCCGTTGTACGCTACATACTTGTGTTGCTTAATAAATGAAGGAGTGTAAACCACAGAATTACAGTGACAGGCTCCGAACACCGTGTGCAGTATCAAGTCTTCTCATGGTGTGGCAGGCTTGCGTAATCAGTGAATATATGTTTTCATAAAACCTCATGATGCTGCCATGGATATTGAATAAACCTTTTTAGTATATATGCAAGAGAAGTACATACTCTTACATTTCATTTCAGTTAAAGTTTGTATGACAGAGACAGATGCAGTATATATAGAAAGCTGCACATTAATTATCCAATGCAATGCATCACAGCCAGTGATCTGTGACGACCTGCCCCCTCTATCTGCTCACTGGCTGTGTGCTCTGGGTGGAGGTGGGGACAGGTCGTCAGGCTAAACTGCCTCACCTGTGGGTGTATGGGGAACAACTGAACATCGAAGTCTGAAAGAGAAGGCTTTTTGGGCCTGGCTGACTCGAGGGTGTCCTAAAGCAGCAGACAAGTACCGGTTGGCCAAAAAGGTGGCAATTGCAGAAGCCAAAACAAGTGTGGGAGGAGTTTGGAGAGGCTATGGAGAAGGGCTTTGAGGTGGCCTCAAGGAAGTTCTGGCAAAACATTCAATGCCTCTGGCCTACAGGCTGTATACAGCTGGGGGGAAGAACTACTGACCTGGTCTGGGGACACTGTCGGGCGGTTGAAAGAGCACTCTGAGGAACTACTTAACCTGGTTAACACATTGTCTGCTGAGGAGGCAGAGCCTGAAAACTAGGGGGAATGTCTATATCCAGGGTAGAGGTCACCGAGGTAGTCAAGAAACTCCTTGGTGGACAAGCACTAGGTGTGGCCAAGATCTGCCCTGAAATGCTGAAGGCTCTGGACTGTTTTGGCTGATAGTCTCCTCAGTATTGTGTGGATATTGGGTACAGTACCTGTAGAGTGGCAGACCAGTGTGGTGGTTTGGTTCCCATTTTTTAAAAAAAGGTGTGCTTCAACTATTGGAGTATCATACTACTCCGCTTTCCTGAGAAAATTTAGTCCAAGGTACTAGAAGGGAGGCTCCAACTGAGTATTGAACCTTGGATTCAGGAGAAATGGGGATTCCATCTTGGCTGTGGAACTTTTTACTTTACTTTTGCAGAGCTGCTGAGGGGGTCCTGGGACTTTGACCAGCCAGTCCACATGTGTTTTGTGTAATTAGAAAAGCCCTACGATTGGGCCTTTTGACGTAGGGGCATACTGCAAGAGTATGGGGTACCAGGCTGGTTGTTACAAGCCATTCGGTCCCTATACAACCAAAGTGAGAGCTGTGTTCGCATTCACAGCACAAAATCAGACATATCTCTTGTGGGTGTTGGACTCAACAATCCTGTCTGTGGTGTTCATGGACAGGAGCTAAAAGCACAGCTGGTAACTCCAGCTGTGCTTTTAGCTCTTAGCAGGGTGTCTGGTTTGGGGACCTCAGGATCGCATCTCTTGTAAAAGTGGTACTGTTGACTTCATCTTCAAACCAAGTGTGAAGTTGCTGGAATGCGAGTCAGTACCTCCAAGTCTGAGGTTATGGTTCTCTGACAGAAACCAGTGGATTGCTTGGTGCAGCATCAGCAGTAATGCCAGCATTGTACCGGACCTATGTGGTGAAGAGGAAGCTGAGTCGGAAGGGGAAGTCTCGACTTACCGGTCAATCTACATTCCAACCCTCGTCTTTGGTCACAAGCTCTGGGTAGTGACAGAAAGAACGAGATTGACCATGGGATAGACCCAGGGCTTGCCGGAGGGATTATGTGCCTCATCTGACCTGGAAACCCCTGGGGATCCCCCAGGAGCAACTGGAAAGTGTTTTCAGGGAGAGGGTAGTATGAAATGACCTGCTTCATCTGCACAATTACCTCCACAACTCGACCCCGGATAAGGGGAAAACAGTGGATGTATGGATGAATGGATAAAAGGTATATTTATTATTCATTCATTTTGTTATGGTCGCTTGAGAAAAGGTATAGTCCACTATGTGCAACTACATGTATTCAAAACATAATTTGATGTTACTTTGTGTTAGTTCTTATATTGTCTGATCTTGTGATGGTTTGTTTTAAGTGCTTTATTGGGGTTAAACCGAAGAGCAGCTGTATTATTTTTTTTAAAAAAAACTTCCTACAAGTTAGTGAGTTTTCCCTTCACGTTTGAAATGGTGCTCTACCCTGTTGTTTAACTTCTCATTTTCTCTCCATCATTCTTTCTCCCCCTCTCTCTGCTCAGTTTTAACTCTTGTCCTCATTAACCCACAAATGGAAGCCATTTAAGGCACTGACAGTCTATTCTGCATTGAATTTAACCTTGTGTTTAGTGTACATTGGTTTTGTTTCACTGAACAAAAAGTTTTTGTGGGACAATTCAGAAAGTTTACACTAGTGTACGGGTTTAGGCAATTACAAATATTAGAATTTGTTTCTAAAATGTTTTTAATTACCTACCATTTGTTGTCACTTCTAGCTTCCACTGTTTTTTCTTGTCTTGCTTATTTCTGTTTTATTTTGGCCTTTCCTGTTGTGTGTTGTACTCACACCCTGCCTCTGGTGTCTTTACACTACACCCATCTTTAGGAAAAAATAAGTAAAGCTCTAGTCATGTTGGTGACCAGAGCTTCCAGTCTTTTACTGTAAATGTCACATTTTACAGTAGAATTTCATAATACATTTTACAGTAAATAACCGTTCAAATAAACTTGGTAGTGACACTGTAAAAATACAAAAAAATACTGGCAACCACAGCTCCCAGTGTTTTACTATAATTTTACAGGGAAATTTCTTACAGTGTACCAAAAATCTGTCCTCCGGCCACACTCACATTTTGTACTCACCCCGACAGCACACCAAGCACCAGGTTGAGCATGAAGAAGGAACCAATGATGATGAGGGGGATGAAGTACAGCCAGTTCCACGTGTTCCCTGATGCATCATTGGCCTGAACACAAAAACACACAGAGACAAAGAATAGTACCATTAATACCATTGTGCAATTACAAGTGGTTTTTATCTATCTATCTATCTATCTATCTACATATATATATATATATATATATATATATATATATAGCTGCAAGAGCATGGAGGGAGGCATTTAAACCAGCCCTGCTATCAATCACCATGGGGACTGTTTGCTGCTTGTCCAACAAACTAGAGGAGCTGGAGACACTTCCCCAGAGCCAGAAACCGTATCAGGAGATCATGCTTGACTGAGTCGTGGCTAACGGACTGTATCCCCGACTTTCTGGTCAGTTTCACTGACTTCCAGATGCTGAGAGCAGACAGAGACACCAACGTGAGCGAAAAGCAGTGAGGTGGGGGGCTCATTCTGCTTGTTAACAGCAAGTGGTGTAATCCCAAACATGCTACCATCAAAGATCATTTACATTCCTCCATCAACCAATGCTAAAGCGGCATGTGACGTAGTGCTCACTGTCATCACAAGACTGCAAGCAAAATACCCGGATGCGTTCATCTGCATGTCTGGTGATTACAACCATGTTTCTCTCTCCAAGATTCTGCACACTTTAAAGCAGTATGTTGATTGCACAACAAGAGAAGGAAAGGCCTTGGACCCTTTGTATGTTAATGTAAAAGATGCATACACATGTACCGCACTGCCCCCCTTGGTCGATCTGATCATGATATGGTGCATCTCTCTCCCTCCTACATCCCAGCTGTTAAAAGGCTGCCTGCCACCACTAGAAGAACTAAATGCTGGTATCCTGAAGCAGGTGAAGCTCTCAAGTGCTGTTTTGAAACAACAGACTGGAGTGTTTTCTGGAGTATGGTGATGATATTGATGGTCTAACTGATTGTATCACCCAATACATTAACTTTTTTCATGAAACCATTATGCCCCCCAGAGAAATCCGCTGCTTTCTAAACAATAAATCTTGGGTTACAACCAGCCTGAAAGTCTTGCTGAATGAAAAGAAAAAGGCTTTCAGAGAGGGAGACAGGAAGAAAGTCAAGGTGCTGCAAAGAGAACTAAAGGTGAAGATCAGGGAGGGAAAGGAGGCATATAGGCAGAGACTGGAAAAGAAGCTGCAGCAAGAGGATGGAAAAAGAAGCAGGTTTGACCTGGCATGAGGGTGATCACAGGCATGAAGCAGAAAGCAGGTCCTCTGCTTGATGGTGACCAGAATTTGGCGGATGAGCTGGACTTGTTTTTTTAACAGATTCAACAGCCCCACAACACCTCAATCCCCCTCAACTGGTCTGCTGCCTGTTGCTGCTTCCTCTTCTTCTTCTCCCCCTCATCCTCCTCCCACTCTACCCACGACCTCTTCTCTAAGTTGTAACTTTGTAGTTTGGTGGTTGCTACAGCGTTTTGTTTTTTTTTGTTCTTTTATGTTCTTGTTGTTGAAGCTGCCGTGACATTTATTTTAATTTCCTGTAAAGGATTATTAAAGTGTCTATTCTATTCTTTTCTGTTCTATTCTATTCTACAGCGAGATGGAGACTCACACCAGATGCCTTCCTAAACATGGCAGGTAGACCTGTGACCTTGACCTTTGACCTTTTCACCCCAAAACTAATTGGTGACCAGGGTAGGTCAAGATGAACATCTGTGCCAAGTTTGATTATCCTACCTGTCTTTGCTATTGAGTTATGGTGTGGACATAGCCACCAATGGGACTTGAGATGGAAATTAGCCATATGGCTATAATCTCTTGTATTTACATGAAAATGTACATTAATACAAACTGTCCCATTTTTAAAAATAAATACATACATACATACATACCTACACACCCACATACATACAGATGGCAGTAAGTTCAAGGTCCAAGGTCAGGTTCAAGGCCAAGAGGTGCAATGTGGTAGTTCTACCCTTAGATATACCACAGTTTATCATTGCAAGCTTATATAGTAGATTATAAGGGGATTTTGCACTAATTAGCCCTGCAACCTTGATTGTCTTCATAGGTGCCTTCTTACCCACATCGAACAGCTGACCAACTGGTCAGTTACTGTTTACTATATACCAAACTTTGACACGTGCTGTTATGTTAGATCATCAGCTTTCAAGCTACTTCATGCTTTCTGTGTGTGTCCACAAGAGTCTGTGTGATATAACCCTTGTCATATACCTGCACAAACCTGTCTGCAGTCCAAAATTTGTGATTACACAGAATGTATGCACTGCAAGAATGCTGACTGCGCATGTCCCAGGAAAACAAATGGTGTGTGAGGCAACCTTACAACTAGACGGCATGTCAGAGGTGTGAACAAATAATTAGCATCTAGCCTGCCTGCCTAGTGTCACTCAGGACATACGCAGGACATACGCTAACCCAGGGGTGCTCACACTTTTTCAGCATGCTAGCTACTTACAAAATGACCAAGTCAAAATGATCTACCCACCACAAAAATGCAAAACATCTAATTATTTTCAAATGTATTGAGGATTCTTTGTATGTACAATGTATGTTGATGTACCTTGCATAACCAAAGAGCCAATATTGCAAAACACACATAATAATTAACTATTAACATTTTTTTGTAATTACCTAAGTTTACATTGATGACCTGCACTGAATTGAATCAGCCAGGGATGCATAGTCCGGACAGTAGCTGCTGACAGCCAGCCTCAAGAACACTTCCAAATGTTTATCAGTCATGGTGGAACGGTATTTGGACTTAATAATCTTCATGTAGGAAAAGGCTGACTCACATAAATATGTGGAGCCGAATAATGCAGTCAAGGAGATAGCACATTTCCTCATGTTGGGGTGATCACACAAGGTGCAGCAAGATGGCGGAGTGAGTGACAGGGCAGGCAGCTCTCTCCACTAAAGTTTCATCTATTTAACTTTTTCACCTACTGATTGCACTCAAGTGTGGTGGATCTGATCAAAGACTTTTGCCTGAAATGTCTAAACTACGCAAACCAGCGATCAAAGACCGGGATGCTTTGGAGGACAGCGCTGTTTTGAGTCAGGCTAGTACCTGTATAACTCTTTGTTCTGGCGGTGCTAATGCTAATGCTAGCCCTGAAACTACTTCTGCTTTTATGACTGAGGCTCTGCTAAAGAGTATTTCAGCCGCAGTTGCAGAGGAAGGTCAGCGCATCCTAATGCCAGTAAATATGTCACTTGGAAAACTTGAGACAAAGGTGGACAACATGTTGAAGCGTCTTGATGACGACGCAGCTGCTACAGAGGCACTTGTTGCTCGGCAGGCAGAGGCTGAAACACGTATCTCCCACCTGGAGGATGACATCGTACCGATTAATAAGCAACTGGATGTGCTGGAGAAAGCTAACATGGAGCTGAAAGTAAAAGTAACCGATCTGGAATGCCGGCAAAGACAGAAAAACATCAGGCTGCTGAATCTAAATGAGTCTACTGAAGGAAGTGACCCGCTCGTGTTTTTTGAGACGTTCATTCCCAGGCTACTGCAGCTACCTGTCCCGACTGTCTCCATCGATCGTGCTCATCGGGGCTTTGGCAAACCTGAGGATGGTCGTCCGCGACCAGTGGTCATCAAACTCCATCGCTCCAGAGACATTGCCATGGTTCTGGCAGCGGTGAAACGCCGTGGGAATCTCCAGCACGAGGGACGTCCTTTGCGGATAGTACCTGATACTCCACCTGAAGTCCGGGCTGCGAGACGAGCGTTCAACACTGTCTGCACGGGGCTCATCAAAAGGAACATACGCTTCAGGATGGCCTATCCAGCGACACTGTCTTTCAAGGCTAATGGAATCCACAAATCTTTCAAAGATCCCAACGAGGCTGAAGCTTTCCTCTCTACACTCGCGTGACCGGTATAGCAGCCTATATTTCTAAATGTCCGGTGAGTGCTTACAGCCCTACTGACTGATTATAGAAATCGATACCTTTTGATTATTTTGAATATAGGGCGCAAATTTATTTTTTGCTCGTTACTGTATAGGTGATTTAAATTTGTCATACATGGAGAGTGAGTTAACTGGACTTTGCAAAGGCCTAAAGGTGGTGTAGCTCAAATGTTCCTCTTCCGCTTATTCTTTGCTTATTTTGTATTTTCTGTATTTTTATTTAACTCACAGGGTGCTCGAATAATAAACTATGGTCGTGTGGTCATGTATGAAATGGAATTCTACCGTCTCAAATATTGTGATATAATTAAGTAATGGGAGTAATTGAAATAAATTGCAGCAGTGAATATAAAAAATTTGAACATTACATCCGTGCTTCTACTAATATAACTTGTGATTATTATAATCCTGTGGATCTTAAACAAAATAGAGACTGCTCTTTCGCTCTAATGCACTTAAACATTCGAAGTCTTAAAAAACATTTTGATGATCTAATTGCATTACTTGCTGTAACAGGAAATAGTTTTGAAATATTTGGTCGCAGCGAAACTTGGTTGAATGAACAAACATTGTTGGATATCTTCAAAATAGATGGATACTCAGCATATTTCAAAAACAGAGTGGGTAGAATAGGAGGAGGTGTTTGTTTATATGTAAAGTCGCATTATTCAGTTAAGGAACGCCAAGATTTAACTTTAGATGACGGTTGCTCCGAATCAATATTCATAGAAATAAAAGCTGCTAAAGGTCTTAGTGTCATTATAGGAGTAATATATCGACCACCTGATTGTAATTATGAAACGTTTAGAGACTGCTTTGATAATCTCTTAGTCAATATTAATCACACAAACAAAAATTGTATTATCATGGGAGATTTTAATATAAACATGTCTAATGAAGATAAAACAGGAATTGACTTTCATAATACCCTCTACTCATCATCATTTTATCCTACTATTGACAAATATACACGTGTTACAGAAAGTAGTAAATCAATGATCGACAATATAATTACCAATATATCAAATACTGATTGTAAATCTGGTGTAATACTCTCAGATGTCTCGGATCACTACCCTGTTGTATTTTTCACCAACTGGATCAAAAAGGTATCTGCTCCATGCAGGGAGAGAAAAGTAAAGGTTCTTAATAACAGAACTCTTGTAGACCTTATTCAACACCTTCAGTGTAAAAGCTGGGAAGAATTATACAGTGTCACTGATCCCAACTATGCATATAATCTTCTGGTTGAAGAAATATCCAATTCCATTAATGTGACTATTCCAGAAAGGATAATTAAAAAGAACTTAAATAATCCTTGGATCACAAAAGGTCTCTTAAAATCTATTCAAAAAAAAAGTAAGCTATATAACCAATATAGAATAAATCCAAATGTTACTAATAAAACTGTGTACACAAAATATAAAAATAAGTTAACCAGTTTGATACGTGCTAGTAAAAGAAGCTATTTTACTAATCAATTCTGTGCAGCTTTTGGTGACCAGAAAAAATCCTGGATGGTGTTGAACGAAATATTGGGCCGCAATGATAAATCAATTGTTATCCCTGAACCTGCAGTGCAGACACTTCCAATTAGTGAGAAGGATAACTTGTCAAACATTTTTAACCGCTACTTTGCTTCTGTTGGAAAAAATCTGTCTCAACAAATTTGCCCTCCAGGGGATGTTAATTTCAAAAATTTTCTCCAAAATAATTATCTAAACTCCTATTACTTAAGGCCTACGAGTAAAATGGAAATAACTAATATTATTAACACAATGAAATGTTCTTATACTGCTGGTGCTGATGGCATCTGTAGTAAGATTCTTAAAGCCATTGTGAATGAGATTGCCGAGCCATTGGCCTATATCATAAATTTATCTTTACAGTATGGCGTTGTTCCAAAACAGACTAAGGTGGCAAAAATTATTCCAGTATATAAATCTGGGGACAAGAATGATATTCAAAGTTATAGGCCCATATCTATTTTACCAACACTGTCAAAAGTACTAGAGCAAGTGGTTTACTCGGGACTTGCAAACTATTTAGATAAATACAACATTCTTGTGCCTTCTCAGTATGGCTTCAGGAAAAATAGTAGTACAAGTATGGCCATTCTTGATCTGGTTGAGAAAATAAACAGTGCTTTTGAAAGAGGGGAAATTGGTGTCGGGGTCTTCCTCGATCTTTCGAAAGCCTTTGACACAATTGATTTCACAATTCTACTTAAAAAACTGTCGCACTACGGGATCAGGGGTACAGCGCTTCAGTGGTTCAGGGACTACATTCATGGGAGAAGGCAATATGTAAATGTTAATGGAGTAAACTCAAACATGTTAAATATAGATTACGGGGTTCGCCAGGGATCCATACTGGGGCCTCTTTTGTTTATTGTTTATATTAACGATTTTGCATATTGCTGCACTGATATTCATAAGGTAATTTTTGCAGATGACACTAATTTGTTTGTGTCCCATAAAAATACAGAACAGCTTGAAAAACTGTTAAATGAGCAGTTAGTCAAGGTCAATACTTGGTTTAGGTGTAACAAATTATCATTAAATATTAATAAGACCTTCTATATAGTTTTCCGTTCAAGCCATCGTAAGTATTGTGTTTCAAATATGAATATTATCTTGGATGGTAAAATTATTAAAAAAGTAGATTCTACAAAATTCTTAGGAGTTCATATAGATCAATTTCTAAATTTTAAAAAGCACATTGACGAGAAAAACTGTCTAAAATTGTAGGACTCTTTTTCAAAGTAAGACAATTGCTCCCGCTTGAAGCGCTCCTGGCATTGTACAGATCTCTGTTTGAGCCCCATTTGAATTACTGCAACATTATTTGGAATAACACGTATCCTACTCACATAGCAAAACTTCTGACATTACAGAAGAAAGCCATGCGTGCCATCTCATGGTCAGGGTATAACACTCCAACAAATGCTCTTTTCCACAGATATGGTTTTCTAAAACTTCCTGAAATTAATTTTTATCATAACTCCTGTACAATGTTTAATGTTGTTAACAGGTTAAATATTAGACTGTGTGAACTCATTCCACTACAGGTACCCTCTCATCAGCATCAAACTAGGAATAAGTCATCTTTAAAAGGGAAATATAGGAAATTAAAAGGTACTAGCTTTAGCATAAGCTGTAAAGGTCCATATTTATGGAATGAGCTGGAGAATAATTTAAAATTATCTGCCACATTATCAATGTTTAAAAGGAAACTAAAGGGTCAACTTCTAGGTAAATACTTAACTGTTTGAAATTGCGGTCCAGTTTTTACAAGGATTACCACTTTCTCTCCATGCATGGGTCAGTCTTCTAAGCACATGCGGTAATTGTTCAGAACATGGAAGTGCTGCGTTTTTCCTAAGACCACACGTGAAAGAGTGTTGATTTATGTAGCTACGTTGTAGCTGTATCATCTTATTTCTAATAATAACATTAACTGTTATGGGTGGTGGGATGCTGGACCCCTACTTAAATAAGCTTGTAGCTTCTTCAGGGTGTCCATTTTCACAATGTATATCTGATCATGTGTTATATACAATGACTCCATTGATCTCATAAATGGAGAAACTCACTGTGGAATATTGTGAAATAAATAAACAACAACAACTTTTCCTCTGTGAGTAAGTTCCAGAACAGTCTAAGGTCAAAATTCAGTTGTCATCTGACTGGTTGCCCTGTATGTCAATCAAGTAACGGAATTGATGATAAGCTGACATCGTAAGTTCTGCTGCACTTAGCGCCGTTGTTTGCGCTTCATTGGTCACCTGAATGTCAAATTCAGTTTTCATCTAACTGGCTGCCCCGTATATCAATCAAGTGACGGGATGAATGATAGGCTGATATTTTTTAATGTCGCGCTGCGATCGACCAGTACTACCTCCGCGATCGACCGGTAGATCGCGATCGACGTAATGAGCACCCCTGCGCTAACCCTAACCCATGAAAACAAAAAAACTGTCATGATTGGTTAATAGATCTCTTGCTATTGGTCAACCCCTGGGCCATTATAATATTATTATAGTTAACCAATGGGCTATCCTATAATCAATGACATTCATTTATTGGGAAAGAAAAATATTTGCAAAGACATGTTGAAAAGTAAAAGCTGGATTGAACAATACTATATCTGCAATAGTTGTAATTGTGTAAAGAAAAATGTTTAAAACAAGATATTGAAGTTGTTTTTTAAAAAAATCCTCAGAAATGAAACTTTGACAGAATATATAAAGTTGTGGTCTGTTTCCCTGCCCTGGGACACAGCACATATCTGCCAACTACTGGCCAGTGGCATGGGCATCAGATCTGGCTTAAAATGTCTTTTTGCTGCCTCTGGGTCATATTTATTTGACATTTGAGCCAATGATTGTCCACTCTATAGACGTCTGTGATGTGAAGCTGTGTAGTTCACATCTGATTCCAGCCAGAAAGGCAGCAGACAAGTTGGCTAGGTCCTGGCTGCAGAAGGATGGAGGCTGCACTATCCCATCATACACCTCGTCAATGTTGCCATCCTTTTCATCTGACATCATCTCAATTGTGATGCCCCTATGTAAGTCCATACAAGTATAGTTTTCTTTGCATCCACCAGCTGTGAACATAATCAGTACGGAAAATCAATACCACTCAATCAATACATGTACAAATGTAGCAGAAAAATAATGTCATAGGGCCCAGCAATAATATTCTAACCACATATATAAAACATACAGTGTAATGAATGAAACTAATATATCTTACTCTCTTTCCTCTCCTGCAACTAGTGATGTTCGATACCACCGATTTCCTTTACTATCTGATACTGAGTAATATTCATGCTGGTATCGGCGGTACCGATCTGATACTGATACTTTGTGTAAATTCACCTTACGTGTCTGGTAAATCTAAAAAAAAAGTAGTGTATTTCAAATCATAGCTTCATGAAGAGTACAAAGGAATCGATATTTTGATTTGAGGATCGATTTTGGAGCATAAAGATCTGGTATCGGAGGTATCGATATTTCAGTATCGATCCGCACATCACTACTTGCAACTCCTGGTAGAAGATTTCATGGCTTTCACTTGATCTGCCAAGTCGGTTTGGCTGTAATGCAAGTTCCTACTTAGGGTTTCATAATAGATTTTACAGGCCACTGAAAAACAGTTAAATGAGTATGTTAGTAGCTGAGTTTGTTTTTTGCCACGTCCTTGTTATTGTTAGCTTTTGTTGCTGTGATATATAACGTGTTTTGTTCTGTTGAAGTTTTCTGTGTAATGTGAGGGCCCATTTCTCTTCCTTTCAATGACTTCATTCTTATAGGTTGCTTAGGGTCACATGATTGTTGGTCACACGATCAGTAGCTCTTACCCTGCTGTGCATGCTCTAGGAGACCATATTTTCCTTTGAGAATAATCTAAGACAAGGCCCTCTTCTCTATCCATGTACATCTGCCTGTGTAAGCCTTGGAGAAGTATCGTTTGTAAGCAGATTAGTTCATCTTTGTCATAAGAAATATATTTTATCCATATTACATTGTACTTTATATGTGTTATATACTTTTTGATGGAAGTTTGTATTGTTTGATTTCAGTTTCACAAGACTGCAACTTGACTTTCACAATATCTCTTCAATAAAATGAGTGTGCAAGTGCTCCTGGAAAACTCATTTAACGTTTTCTACATCCTTGAAGCATCAATACAGTCAACTGCAAGTGTTTAGCCATCCAATAATTTGTGCCCTGCTACATGTTCAGGTATTGGAATAGTTGCTGTGGATGAAGTCGGGAAATTTAGAAAATTTTAAAACAGGATACCTACATAGAATGCTCCCTCACCTCTGGTCCAGCTTCTGCTCCAACTGCCCACTGATAGCACTCAACAGTTTTTTCTCAGTGTCTGTTGTGTTACTGACTGGAAGAAGTCGGTCATGTCTCGGAGTTTGTGGTGAGTCGAATGGGAGATACCATACAGTCATTGTTGAAACTCAAGCAGCAAAGACGATTTGTTTGTCTGTTTTTATATGTTTATGTATTGCGCGGTTCTCGTGAGGTCACCATGTCATCGTGATCTTGCATGTGATTGTACAAGCCCTCTAACATGATGACGTAAGCAATATAGCAGTTCTGGAATTAAATATGAACATGCTGGCTTCTCCAGGTGAGAACATATTTTCTCTATGCCTGCAAGATAAATGTCTCCAATCAAAAGAAGAAAAAGCCTCACTGCCTGTAGACAGTTGCATAGTTAGTACTATTTTGGTTACTGAGTGTTGCCGTACTCAGAGTAAATCTCACGAGATGTGTATGACGGGATCTCGGTGTGTATTGAAGAGTAATGGATATGTCAAGACGTTCTCCCTGTCAGCTCCATGTTAATGTTAATAAATACAAAATTAAACATTCATTCGGACTCTCCTGTGAGTGAATCTACATGGTGTCAGAAGTGGGATGACGGTGGAAGATCCCCAGGTGAAAGTACGACTCGACTCATCGGACCGGTGGGACACTAAAGAGAGCTACCGCTGTATCGAGCCCGCGGAAATGGCGGACGGATTCCGACGACCAGACCCCCTCGTCTTCGACGGCAATGTGGCTGAGAACTGGCGCAAGTTTGAACGGGAACATGACATATTTGTTGCCGCCGCACACAGCGACAAGCCTGCTAAAACAAGAGCCTACATACTCCTCAATCTAGCGGGAGCGGAGGCTATCGAGAGGGAGCGGTCCTTCACCTACGCACCCGCGGTCATGTCGGGTGAGGGCGAGATCATCACACCGGCGGAGTCCAGGGAGGACCCGGAATGTCTCAAAAAGAAATTCAGGGAACTGTGTAGCCCAGAGACTAACGTAATAATGGAGAGGCACAACTTCAATACCAGGTACCAGAAACCAGGAGAGACAATTGAAGCATATGTTAGCACATTACGAAACCTGGCAAAAACATGTAACTTTGGTGCATTACAAGACGAGCTTATTCGAGACCGACTGGTTTGTGGAATTAGCAGCGACAGCATCAGACGAGCCCTGCTAAAAGAGACTGAGCTCACACTAGCTAAAGCCATACGTATTTGCCAGATAAGCGAACTCACAGAGCAGCACAGCAAAGCCCTTTCCACACCAAAAAATGTGTCTATTGCAAGTGTAAACGCTGTACAGATAAAACACAGCAACAAGTTTAAAAGCAAGAGAATCAATGCAACAAAGGCAGAAGACCTGAAGCCAATAACAAGCTGCAAGAACTGTGGAGGCACGCACCCAGCTAAACGTGAACAGTGCCCAGCTTTTGGCCAGCAATGCCATTACTGTAAAAAGTACAATCACTTCAAAAATCAGTGCAGATCTGCAAGACAAGATAAACCCAGGAAACAAGTAAATCAGATATCTGCAGAAACAGATTCTGATAATGAACAAACCTTCACTGTCGAAGGCATTTCAACGTATGCATAGTTGTATAGTTACTGTCAATGACAAAAAACTCACTCTAAAGGTGGACACAGCAGCCAAATGCAACGTCATGTCCAAAGTTACATATAAGACTGTAATGAAGAAAGAAAAACTAAACAAGCCCAACAAGCAAGTTAAGCTAATTGCATTTGGAGGAGCTGTGATAAAGCCCATCGGCACAGTAACTCTACAGTGCACACTAGGTGAGCAGCCATACACTGTGCAATTCCAGGTGGTAAATGAAAATGTACAGTCAATACTTGGTCTACAGGACAGCCTCAAAATGAAGCTGGTTACCTTCAGCAAAGAAGTATACCACATAGAGACTGACCATAATCAAGATCTGTCACAAAGAGTATTTAAAGAGTACGCAGACCTCTTTAAAGATGAAGTAGGCCACCTACCTGTGATCTACCGCATGAAAGTCAACCCCAACGTAACACCAGTTGTTAACCCACCACGTCGTATCCCTGTGGCAATGCAGAAAAAAGTTGAACAAGAACTCCAGAGAATGCAAGCTCTAGGGGTAATAGAACCAGTAAATGAGCCTACGGAATGGGTCTCAAACATGGTCGCCACACACAAAAAAGAGACTGACGACGTACGCTTCTGCATAGATCCAAAAGACTTGAACAATGCACTAATGCGTCCTCATCATCCTATGCGCACCGTTGAAGAAGTAGCAGCTCAAATGGCAGGAGCTACTGTGTTCTCGGTTCTGGATGCAAAAAGTTCCTTTTGGCAAATCAGATTGGATAAGGCCTCATCTCTCCTCACAACATTCACAACTCCTCATGGCAGATTTAAGTTCCTAAGAATGCCTTTTGGAATGAACACTGCCTCTGAAGTTTTTCAAAGAGCCATGCAGCAAATATTCACTGGATATCCGTGTGCAGTAGTGGTCGATGACATCATCGTTGGAGGGAAAGGAGTTGAGGAGCATGACAAAAATCTGAAAAAGGTTTTGGAGCGAGCCAGACAGGTGAAGCTCAGACTCAACCCCAGAAAATGCAAATTCAGACTAAAGGAAGTAAGCTACGTTGGACATGTGTTCACAGACCAAGGACTAAAAGCAGATCCAACAAAGATCATGGCAATAAGTGACATGCCACCTCCTGAGGATAAGACAGCCCTGCAGCACTTCCTAGGAATGGTCAACTACTTGGGCAAATTCATTCCTAACTTAAGTGAGTTAACAACACCACTACGTCAGCTGCTACACAAAGATGTGGTTTGGAGCTGGACACCATATCAGCAAGATGCATTTGAAAAGCTCAAAGCATGTGTAACAAGCCCACCAGTACTACATTACTATGATGTGCAAAAACCTGTGACTCTTACCTGTGATGCATCCCAGCACGGTTTAGGTACTGCCTGTCTGCAAGAAGGTAAACCTGTCGCATATGCATCACGCACACTGACTCAAACAGAGGTGAGATATGCACAGATTGAGAAAGAGTTACTAGCTGTAGTTTTTGCCTGCTACAAGTTTTATGACTACATCTATGGCAAACCTGTTGTGATCGAGACGGACCACCAGCCACTGGTCACGATCCATAACAAAGCATTCCACACAATCCCTGCACGCTTACAGCGCATGATGTTAAGGCTACAGAAATTCAACCTAACTCTTGTCTACAAAAAGGGAAAACACCTTTACTTGGCCGATACTCTCTCACGTGCGCCAAAGCAGGATATCACACCTCAAGAAGAGGAACAAAATGAATTTGAGGTCATGGCAGTTCAGCTGATATCTCCTCAGCGGATCGAGGATGTTAGAGTGCGATGTTTACCACAGTGTTATTTTATTGTTTGGCACTACTTGTTATGCGTAAGGATACACTGTGTAATTAATAAAGGCGGAGCCTACCTGCGCTCTGGCTCTCCTGTCAGAGCAGAGAGAGAGAGCGGTACGTTGTGGCTACCAGTTAGAAGTATAAACATGTCTCCTGTCGTATATGCACATGGTGATTAAGATAAGACTTCTGCAAAGATGTCTACCGAATCAACGGAGTCGGGAGGAGGATCTGTTGTCTCCCGTGCTCCTAATCGGGCACCCGCTGCAGATGAGCCAACAGGTTATGGGCCCAGTCAAGTCCCAAGTACAGCGATACACGGACGAGGACTGCCGCCGAGGTTCGACGGAGACGAAGCCCGCTACCACATATGGGAGGCAAGGTTTTTAGCATACTTGAAAACCATCGGGCTCAAAGACGCTATCCTGGGAAATGAGTTAGCGGCAGGGGCTAACGCACAAGACGCTGCGGAGATCGGTAGGAAAAATGAACTGGCATATGCCGAACTGTGCGGTTGTTTGGATGATAAAACGCTAACGCTTATCCTCTACGAAGCACCAGATGATGGCAAGAAAAGCCTACAAATATTAAGGCGCCATTTTGAGTCAGAAGAAAAGCCGCGAATAGTTGGGCTGTACACAGAGCTAACCAATGTGCTAATGGCTAATGGAGAAGAGCTAGCGGACTATCTGGCACGTATTGAGAAGATAGTAGCAGCATTAAACAGAGCGAAAGAGACTCTTAGTGATGCACTTCTGGTGGCGATGGTGTTAAAAGGACTCACAGATGAATACAACCCATTCTCGGTGCATGTTACTCAGACTAAGGAAACACTGACCTTTGCAGAGTTCAAGGCCAGACTGAGAAGTTTTGAATGTACGCTACGATACCGCAGCAAGCCCCGAACAGATGAAGTAATGGCTGCTAACTACAGGGCGTCTAAACCAAAGTTTAAAGAAAAGGAGAAGAAATACTTCAATGGAGAGTGCTTTATTTGTGAGAAAGTGGGGCATAAAGCAAGAGACTGCAGAAACAAAGACAAGAAAACATACAGAAGAGGGCTTAAAGCACAAAGCGGCAACATGGTGGCCACCATTGCAGACACTGGACAAGGTATTTCCTGTGGTAGAGAAAAGTACAAGCCTGTGAAAGAAGAAGAAGAGACGTTTGTGCTGCGGGTGGGTGAATGGAAACCCTATGGCACACAGCAGCAAGGTCTACTCGTGGACAGCGGTGCCTCTGCCCACATCATGACGGATGAGAGAGCCTTCATCAGATTCGACGAGACGTTCCAGCCCAAGAACCACGTCATGCAGCTGGCGGACGGGACACGGACCACCGGTGAGGTCCTGAAGAAGGGGGACGCGCAGATTGAATTGACTGACTCCAACGGGAGAGTGGTGAGTATCAAACTCACAGGCGCCCTCCTGATTCCTGGTTACCCACAGAACATTCTGTCTGTGGAGGCAGCAGCTACAAAGGGAGCGAAGTTCAACTTTGAGAAGAACAACAACAAAATGATCCTCCCTGATGGCACAACTTGTGAAATAAAGGTAAAGGACAGACTGTATTACCTGGACATTATAACAGAGAATGATGTAAACAGTGAGGACTCCTGTAATGCATCCTTTGATCTGAAAACTTGGCATGAGATAATGGGTCATTGCAACTATGGTGACATAATAAAACTAGAGACAGTTGTAAATGGTATGAAAATCAAAGACAAAACATGCAGACCTAACCAATGTGAAACTTGTCTACAGGGAAAATTTTCCCAAAGCAGAAACAGACAAAGTGATGTACGGGCCAAAGAGCCATTAGAGTTTGTACACACAGACCTAGGTGGGCCTATTGCCCCAGAGTCATTTGAAGGGTACAAATATGCGATCACTTTCACTGATGATTTCTCTGGTGCTATATATGTGTACTTCCTTAGAAACAAAAACAAAGCAGTTGAGGCAACTAAGCAGTTCTTGGCGGACACAGCACCCTTTGGTAAAGTAAAACGCCTGAGATCAGACAATGGTACGGAATTTGTCTCAGAAGAGTACCAGTCATTACTGAGAGACAATGCTATAAAACATGAGAGATCAGCTCCCTACTCCCCCCATCAAAATGGGACAGCGGAGAGGAACTGGCGTACTTTATTTGAGACAGTCAGATGCATGCTGATTGAATCAGGTCTACCAAAGGAGTTGTGGCCTTATGCAGCCAGGACAGCTGCAATCATAAGGAACAGGTGCTTCTGTAAGAGAACAGGGGAGACACCCTACTTCCTTTTCACTGGAAAACGACCAGATTTATCTAAAATGAGGAAATTTGGTTCAGAGTGCATGATATATGAGCAAAACAAGAAAAAGCTAGATCCAAGAGGCAAAAAGGGAATTTTTGTTGGTTTTGATCGCCATTCACCTGCTTATTTGGTTTATTTTCCAGAGAAAAGCAAGGTTCAGAAGCACAGACTGGTCCACTTCATCACAAAGAGCATGACAGAGAGTCATACACAGACCGACACGGACCAACCAGAGGACCACTACATAGAGTGGGTAACAACGCCAAGTCAGACTTGTCAGCCACCGACTGAACAAACAGAACATAAAGACTCGAACACTGAGCAAGACATAAATGCAGACAGTGACACAGAACTTACCACTGACACACAGACTCCACGTACCACAGGTAGAGTCAAAAAGAAACCTAAATACTTGGAGGACTATGAATGTGCAGCACATAACAGCAACTTAACTATTGACTACTGTTACCGAGCTACAGTTGGGCTGCCACAGACCTATAGGGAGGCTGTGACATCACCAATATCTGAAAAGTGGAAAAAGGCGATGAAAGATGAAATGGCTTCATTTAAGGAGAACAATACCTACTCACTTGTACCGTTACCAGAGGGTAGACAGACAGTGGGGGGAAGATGGGTATATGCTCTCAAAGAGGATGATAAAGGAAATGAGACATACAAGGCTAGATATGTAGCAAAAGGGTATAGCCAGGTAGAAGGACTTGACTATTCTGAGACGTTCTCTCCAACAGCCAACTTGACATCACTGCGTGTGCTGATGCAACTGGCTGCACAGCATGACCTGACATTACACCAGATGGACGTTAAGGCAGCTTACCTACATGCACCTATTGACTACGAAATATACATGGACCAACCAGAAGGTTTCCAGTTTAAACCGAAGAATGGTGAGCAACTTGTGTGTAAATTAAATAAGTCAATATACGGACTTAAACAGTCGGGCAGGAATTGGAACATGATGCTCCATGAATTTCTAATCGAAAATAAGTTTGTACAGAGTCAAGCAGACCATTGTATCTACACTAAACTGTCTGACAAAGAAAAAGTGTTTTTGTTAGTATGGGTTGATGATATAGTTGTGGCTGCAAGTAATGAAATGTGTCTAAGAGAGGTCAAGGAGAAACTGAAAAGTAACTTTAAAATGAAAGACCTGGGACACCTTACTCATTTTATTGGGATTGATTTCACTCAAAATGAGGGCACTGTCAAAATGAACCAATCCAGGTACATTAACAAAATACTTGAAAGGTTTGGCATGGCTGAGTGTAAAGCCAGAGCCACACCTAGTGAAACCAAATGTGATCTGACTCCAGAAGGGGACCAAACTGACCAAAGAAAGTACAGAGGAATGTTGGGCAGCCTCATCTACATCATGACCTGTACTAGGCCTGATATCAGTTGGATTGTGAGCAGACTATCACAGTACATGTCCGATCCCAGAGAGAAACACATGACTGCTTTAAAGCATGTATACAGGTACTTGCAAGGGACTAAGGACTATGAGTTGTGTTATAACAAGTGTAACACTAAACTTAAACTGATGGGATATTCTGATGCTGACTGGGCCAACGATGCTGAGGACAGAAAGAGCACTACAGGCTACTGCTTTAGCCTAAGTCAGGATGGTGCTATTGTTTCATGGAAAACAAAGAAGCAACAAACAGTTGCACTGTCAACATGTGAAGCTGAATATGTAGCATTGACAGCTACTATTCAAGAAGCACTCTACCTAGCTCAAATACTTAAAGACATGGACCACAGTTTTGAGCAAACTGCAACAGTCTTTGAGGACAACCAAGGGACTATACGCCTGGCAAAGAATCCTGTGAATCGACAAAGAACCAAACATGTGGACATAAAGTATCACTTTATCAGGTCCAATGTGTTGCAGGGCAAAATTGTTTTGGTGTATTGTCCAACTGAAAATATGGCTGCAGATGTGTTCACAAAATCTGCCACAAGGGCCAAAATTGAAAAGTTTTGTTCTTATATGTTTGGAAATTAATATTGTGGTCAAAGTGAGTGGTACCATCGAGTGGGGGTGTTAGAGTGCGATGTTTACCACAGTGTTATTTTATTGTTTGGCACTACTTGTTATGCGTAAGGATACACTGTGTAATTAATAAAGGCGGAGCCTACCTGCGCTCTGGCTCTCCTGTCAGAGCAGAGAGAGAGAGCGGTACGTTGTGGCTACCAGTTAGAAGTATAAACATGTCTCCTGTCGTATATGCACATGGTGATTAAGATAAGACTTCTGCAAAGATGTCTACCGAATCAACGGAGTCGGGAGGAGGATCTGTTGTCTCCCGTGCTCCTAATCGGGCACCCGCTGCAGATGAGCCAACAGAGGAACTCCGTGAGCACACAGCTGCAGATACCACCCTTCAGACACTCACTCGCTTTATCCAAAATGGATGGCCGAGAGACGCGTGTGCAGTGTGACAGAGGTGGTAAAACCATTTTTTGGATTTCGTGATGAACTGACTATTGACAACAATGTCATAATGAAAGGCAACAGAGCCGTCATTCCCACATCTCTACACACGGTGTATTTACAGGCATTACACAAAGGACACCCAGGTGTTGAATCTTCAAAAAGAAGGGCAAGGGAGTGTATGTTCTGGCCATCGTTAAATGCGGACATTGAAACTGATGTTCAGACATGCAGTGTTTGTAACAGTCTGAAACCTCACCAGCAAAAAGAACCACTCAAACAACACACAGTGCCTGATCTACCCTGGTCTGTTGTCGCCACAGACATATTTGAATGGAACAGCCATCACTATCTTGTACTGGTCGACTCATATTCAGGCTGGTTTGAAGTAGACAAGCTCAGCAACCTATCATCCCTGTGTGTAATTGAAAAGTTGAAACGTCACTTCTCTGTACATGGCATTCCACAAAAGTTGTACTCGGACAATGGTACTCAATACACAAGTCAGTCGTTCCATGAGTTTGCTAAAACATGGGATTTTATACATGTGACTAGCAGTCCAGAATACCCACAATCCAATGGCCTCAGTGAGAGAGCTGTGAGAAGCGCAAAGAGACTGTTGGAAACATCAAAGAGAGATGGAACAGACTTCTACATGAACCTGCTAAGCATCCGGAACATGCCCCGCGACAAAATGCTAGGTTCACCTGCTCAGAGACTTTTGTCAAGAATGACCCGGACAACATTGCCCATCTGCAAGCAGTTGTTGAAACCAGCAGCTAAAGAAACAAAATGTGTAAAAGCACAACTAACTAAAAAGCGTAAAGCGCAGAAAAGCCACTACTACAAATCCAGCAAGCCACTTGCACCTTTGACACCAAACCAGGTGGTGAGACTTCAAACAGTCAGAGGACATGAAAAAATAGGCATTGTCAAAAGAAAGTGTAATGAACCACGTTCATACATGATAGAGTCTGATGGAGCAGAATACAGACGAAATCGCCGCCATGTTCTGCCAGTGATGGAGCCACAGCTTTCTAAGTCCATCATACAGACTGAACCAGAAGTGTCACAACAAGCACCTGAACAAACACAAACACAAGTGACTGAGAACACTGAACTTACTGAACATGTATCAAAAGAACAGTGTGAGAAGCACATGAACTCTGTAAAAACTCCCAGTGAAATGTCATAGAAGTGTACTGCAACACAGAACAAAGATCCTGTTCAGGCCAACACTACTTTGTACCTCACTAGATCTGGCAGAGTGTCTAAGCCAAATGCAAGGTATTTCAGTTAGATATGGCATATAATGCATAACAAGGTAAGGCTGTAGAACACAAAGGTTAATGTGTATCATTTAGGTGTTTTGGTTATATATTAAGTAGTGCATTGCTGTTTAAGTGAGATAACAGTGTGTTTTGTTTAACATTTGAGTACGAGCTGGAACAGCTTAGATATTACTTTATTACTGAAATTGTGCCATGTCATGTTTGCATAATTTGGTTGAAGACCAAATCTAAAAAAGAGGGATGCAGACAGTTGCATAGTTAGTACTATTTTGGTTACTGAGTGTTGCCGTACTCAGAGTAAATCTCACGAGATGTGTATGACGGGATCTCGGTGTGTATTGACGAGTAATGGATATGTCAAGACGTTCTCCCTGTGAGCTCCATGTTAATGTTAATAAATACAAAGTTAAACATTCATTCGGACTCTCCTGTGAGTGAATCTACACTGCCTTTCTGGACATTGTGACAATGAGCTCTGCTATAGTGCATAATTTGAGCACAAAAAACGCTGTTTCATCAATGAAGTTTGGGGGCTAGATCAGATACTGTAAAGAACCCCCTCAACATCTGACTGTGTGAACAGTGGTGTTGAATAGATTCTGGATTGTGGAATTTTTGGTTTAAGTGTGTTGAAAGTGCCAATGATACACTTTGATTTTACTCTTATACAAGCTGTATGAACTCTGATTAAAACTAGAATGCACTCAAGCGAGATGCAGACCCACGCCGGATGCTGCCTAAACATGGCAGGTAGCCCTGCGACCTTAACCTTTGACCTTTTAACCCCCAAATTGATGGATGACCAGGGTAGGTCAAGATCAGCATCTGTGCTGAGCTTGATTGTCCTATCTGTCTTTGTTATCAAGTTATGGTTTGGACATACACACCCACACACCCACATACATATAGACAGACATCAACAGTAAGTTCAAGGTCAAAAGTCAAGGCCAAGAGGTGCAATGTGGTAGTTCTACCCTTAGATATACCAAAGTTCATCATTGCAAGCTTATATAGTAGATTATAAGATGATCTTGCACTAAATAGCCCCGCGACCTCGACCTTTGACCTTTTGACCCCCAAATTAATGGGTGACCAAGGTAGGTGAAAATGAACATCTGTGCCAAGTTTAATTAACCTATCTGTATTTGTTATCAAGTTATGATGTGGACATACAGACCCACACACCCACATACATACATATATACAGACAGACAGCCGTGACCGCCCTACCCACGGCTGACTCTGTCGATGTGGGTAATAAAGGGTAAACTGTGTGTGTGTGTATCTTTATTCTCATAAATAACTTTACTAACCAATGCTAATGGCATACAAGTTAATTCATCATAACATATCTACTTGCATAAGGCAAATCTAATCCAGCTACAGTTTATACGTCTACAAATCCACACAGTAGATGGTAGTCTGCTGTAATACAAAAATCATCAACAGTGACTTGAGACAATGTGTTTATTTACCTTTCATGAAAACCACCCTCTGTCCCTTACCTTAACCAAAGTGCTTTTGTTGGCTGAAAAGTAGATGGGAGTCTGAATGTAAACTTCAGTCAAGTCAGAGTCGCATGCTTTGTACATCTACCCAACCACCTCCTGCTGACTAAGATGGAGTCGATAAATGCAGTGTTTCACTAAACTTAAAAAAGAGAAAAGGAAAAAAAGACCATGAATATAATTCAACCAGCTATCACACATACCACATCATGTCTGGGAGACATGGTTGTAAGCTAATGTAATCCTAACTATCCAACATTTTAAAATTTTATTTCATTATCTTTTCTTCACATTTAAAATAATAAAAGTTAAAGTTGTATGTGTGTATTTTTTCATAGAACTCAATTTTCCTAAGAACTGCCACTTTGTTTGATGACAAAAAACTAGGTGAAGGCAGTAACAGAGGAAGGGCTTGTATAATCTATGTTGAGCTTCTGCCAGTGAATCTCTACTAGAAGGCGCTCCAGCAGAAAAGTGGAGTCATCTGCTATAATGTTGCTCTGTGCTGGAAGTGGTTACAGAACGCTAGGTATACTGTATTAGTACATTAGCTGCTGTCAGAGTGAAGCTGTCTCAGACCTTAGCCAACATAAGGGAGAGAGCACACAAGGCACTAGAAAAGCCATTAGTAGTCCTCTGCCCTAAAAAGTGTTAGCCAGAGGACAGTCATCAATTTAACAGTAATACCACACCTATACTGGATGGGAGACTACAGACATGCCATGCAATAACAGGTACTGGCTGATTTGCTCACCTGCCTTGACTCACATATGAACTCGAGTGCCATCCCATTCCTAACCCGTAGGGTTCAATATGATGTCGGTCCACCTTTTGCAGCTATTACAGCTTCAACTCTTCTGGGAAGGCTGTCCACAAGGTTGAGGAGCGTGTTCATGGGAATATTTGACCATTCTTCCAGAAGCGCATAGGTGAGGTCACAAACTGATGTCGGTCGAGAAGGCCTGGCTCTCAGTCTCCGCTCTAATTCATCCCAAAGGTGTTCTATTGGGTTCAGGTCAGGACTCTGTGCAGGCCAGTCAAGTTCATCCACACCAAACTCTGTCATCCATGTCTGTATGGGCCTTGCTTTGTGCACTGGTGCACAGTCATGTTGGAAGAGGAAGGGGCCCGCTCCAAACTGTTCCCACAAGGTCGGGAGCATAGATTGTCCAAAATGTTTTGGTATCCTGAAGCATTGAAAGTTCCTTTCACTGGAACTAAGGGACCAAGCCTGACTCCTGAAAAACAACCCCACACCATAATTCCTCCTCCACCAAATTTCACACTTGGCACAATGCAGTTCCAAATGTACCGTTCTCCTGGCAACCTCCAAACCCAGACTCGTCCATCAGATTGCGAGATGGAAAAACGTGATTCATCACTCCAAAGAACGCATCTCCACTGCTCTATAGTCCAGTGGCGGCGTGCTTTACACCACTGCATCCGGCGCTTGGCATTGCACTTGGTGATGTACGGCTTGGATGCAGCTGCTCTGCCATGGAAACCCATTCCATGAAGCTCTCTGCGTACTGTACTTGGGCTAATCTGAAGGCCACATGAAGTTTGGAGCTCTGCAGCAATTGACTGTGCAGGAAGTCGGTGACCTCTTTGCACTATTCACCTCAGCATCCGCTGACCCTTTTCCGTCAGTTTACGTGGCCTAACAATTGGTGGCCGAGTTGCTGTTGTTCCCAAACTCTTCCATTTTCTTATAATAAAGCTGATAGTTGACTGTGGAATATTTAGGAGCGAGGAAATTTCACGACTGGATTTGTTGCACAGGTGGCATCCTATGACAGTTCCACGCTGGAATTCACTGAGCTCCTGAGAGCGACCCATTCTTTTACAAATGTTTGTCAAAACAGTCTGCATGCCTCGGTGCTTGATTTTATACACCTGTGGCCAGGCCAAGTGATTAGGACACCTGATTCTGATCATTTGGATGGGTGAGCAAATACTTTTGGTAATATAGTGTATAAGCACAATTAGCCAGCTTTATGTTTAGACTTGAACTGGGACTGCTCATCACTGACAGTTTAATATAACATATGTTTATGTTGGACTTTTCATATTCTGAACAACTATATATGATTGTTAAGAACCTCACCTCAGATCTGCAAGCATGAGACAAGGAGAGACAGGGGTTTCAGCAGTGCTGGATAACAAGTGGCAGTGAATGCTCTGCATTGTATCTTGTTGTTGCTGTCTTCTGGCTGTCTTGTAAACATCCTGCTCCCCAGAGTTCTCTCAGATAGTATCTGAAAGTGTGCTTGCTTTGAAATTTGAGTGTATACTATGTCACTAAGGAGAGGAACCACAATTGACTGCAACTAGACCTGACAAGCACTGGAAAAGGCTGGTGAAGCCCTCTATGTGAAATAGAGCACACTAAGCCAGCTGGAGTGTCAATAGTTAGCACAGCAAAAAGACTGCCGAGATAATGGACATCACTGCCCTACACAGCCAAAAACATTGTAACTGCACATATTTGATCAAAACTGAGTTTTCACACAGAAAGCGTTCAGGACTAGTATTCAGGGTAAATTACCCACATTAAGCATGTGTGGTTATTCAGTTTGTTAATCCATGTAATTAAATAGGTCAACAGCTAAATTGGTTAGAGGTAGCTAACTTTGCTGATTATTTGGGGGTTAAGCTACCTTTAAACCATATACTTAAATGTATTCAATTTTAAATTTATGTGTTACCTTGATTTCAGTTTAAATATTTATAGTAGTGGGACAGATAGAAATTCAGAAACACTAGATTCCTATCTTTGCCCTTATGCAACTGTTTGGTGCAGTGTTTAAACAGATTAAACAAACAAACAAAAAAAAATACTGTGAATTCCTTACAGCTCTGGAGAGAGAAGACACCATTTAGGCCAAATAGAAGTTAATGTCGTATTACAACACTCTTTTTGATTGAAAGTGTAACACAGGCTGTTTTTGAAATAGTCTACTACATACTACTGGGAATTGTTGTATTGCATGCAGTATGTACTACATACTGCGTGTATGCACACTACATCATACTACATAATATGTTCTGCAGTACTGGTAGTTTTTGGTTCTTCCAAACACAGCCACAATCTTCTAGAGTGTTGCATTATACACTGTTTTTAGATTAATGTTGCTATGCTAGCAAATACTTTCAAGTCTGGTTATAGTGAATCTATAGTCAGTCTGAATCTGAGTCAGTTAGCACTTAAAGTGTATGGCTAGCCCAGTTTAACTAAGTTTGTTTCTTAAGGTTTGTAAAAATGTCATTGCTGCAATAAAAGAAATAAACTCATCTTTACTAAAAACAAACAAAAAAAAACATACCCTCTCCCAACATTTTACTGCAAAAATGAAATAGTGAGAAAATCCAAATAAATCAGATCAAACATACCAGCAGTTAAAAATAATGAGCTCAAAAAAGCAGGAAAAAGATGTCAGAGATACTAATTTAGTCATACAGTATTTTATGGAGAGAGATTTACAGTTAAGTCACATCTTGTTTTATGTGCCACACTGTTAGAGTGAAACACAAGGCAAACACAAAGCTTTACATCAAAACTTTTGATTGTTTACAATGGATGTGAAGGTATTTACAGTAGTCCCTCACTCGCCATGTTGTGGTTCACTTTTTTCAGCCTCACTGTATCGTGGATTTCTAAATTGTATATAAAATACAGTGTACAGCAGATGAGCAGACGCATGTATGGAAAACGCAGACCACATCTCACTCCTCATGGTTCCTGCATACGGCCCGCTGTCTAGAAGCAGAGACACTGTAACAAAGACCATCTCTGTGTGGCCAGACGGGGCTGTGTGTATGCTTCAAGACTGCTTTGAGACCACTGACTGGCAGATATTCAGAGAGGCTGCGACAACAGGGAGCAGTGTGGACTTGGAGGAGTACACATTGGTTGTCCACAGCTACATCTGGAACTGCATGTATAATGTGACCACCTCCAAGACCATCACCACCAGGTCAAACCACAAACCTTGCCTGGTCACAAAGGTGCGCTCCCTACTGAGAGCTTGTGATGCTGTGTTTAAGGGTGGTGATGCAGCAGCACTCAAAGCAGCCAGAAAGAACTTGTCAGTGGAAATAAAGAGGGCGAAGTCCAATGACCCATGGAGCATGTGGAAGGGCATCAGATGCATCACCGACTACAAGAAGAGTGTAAGCACAGTGCTCTGCAGACCCAGTGCTCCCCGACACCCTGAACACCTTCTATGTCCACTTTGAGGCCTCCAACACCACCACTCCCTCCCATCTCACCCCCTTCCCCAATGAGCCCCTAGTCATCAATATAACAACGGCAGAGGTGAGGAAAGCGCTGGAGAGGATTAACCCCCGAAAGTCCCCAGGCAGGCTTCTGAAGGACTGTGTGCATCAGTTGTCTGAGGTTTTGGCAGACATATTCAACTTCTCTCTGTCTCAGGCCAGAGTTCCGCCATGCCTCAAGACATCAAAAATCATCCCTGTGCCAAAGATCTCCTCAGTGATTACAGGCCAATTGCACTCACCCCTTCCACCACAAAGTGCTTTAAGAGGCTGGTGATGAGGTGGGCCAACGACGTGACTGCGGACTCCCATCAGTACGCATACAGGTGGAACCAGTCCACAGCTGATGACATCTCCATTGTGGTACACCAGGTCCTCTCTCACACAGAGAACAAGGACTCCTATGTGCGGCTGCTGTTCCTTAGACTTAGACTTAGACTTAGACTTAGACAGACTTTATTCATCCACAAGGGAAATTTTGTTGTCACAGTAGCTCAGAACAGTAATAAAAGAGGAAAAGGACAGCACTAGTAGGATATAAAATAAAGTAATAGAGTAATCAGTATAAAGATAAAAATAATAATAAAATAGAATAGGTACTATCCCTAAATCAATCTGGAATATGTACACATTTACAAAAAATAAAAATAAAGCAATCTGAAGTCCTGGACTTCAGATCTGCATTTAACACCATCAATTCAATTCAGTTTTATTTATATAGCACATATTTACAACACAAGTCGTCACAAAGCACTAAACATTGTAAGAAAAAACAGGAAACAGAAAACAGAAAACCCAACAATCCAAGGTTGCTTTTGGATTCCCTATGAGTAAGCAGTCAGCGACGGTGGGAAGGAACCAAAAGCCCCCTATGGTTGGGAAGGAAGGAAAAAAACCTCCGACAGAACCAGGCTCAGGGAGGGCGGCCATCTGCCTCAACTGGTTGGGTTGGGAGTGAGGAAGAGGAGGGAGGAAGAGGAGGGAGGGAGGGGGGATAGCAGGAGAGGTTGGGGTGGGGATTGGAGATGGTGAGGCCAGCGGCTGCAGATCAGGGATGTTGAGCTCCAGATCCAGAGACATCCACATCATCATTAATCAGAAACTGGTGTCCAAGCTGGCTGAACTAGGAGCCCCTTCGTCACTGTGCAACTGGGTCCTGGGCTTCTTGACTGGGAGGCCACAGAGTGTCAGAATTAACAACATCTCATCGTCCACCATCATCCTGAACACCAGCTCACCCCAGGAATGTGTGCTTAGCCCACTGCTGTACACACTCATGACTTTCAACTGCAGAGCTCAGCACGAGAATAATCTTGCTAAGTTTGCAGAAGACACAGTGGTGGTCGGACTCATCACCCCTGGATATGAGTCAGCATGCAGGCGAGAAGTTGAAGACCTAACATGGTGGTACAGAGACAACAACCTCATCCCTAACACACAGAAGACCAAGGAGATGGTTGTAGACTTCCGCAGGTCTGCCCCCACCAGCCCCTGCCCCCTCTACATCAACAGAGCAGCTGTGGAGATTGTCCCCTCCATCAGGTATCTTGGAATCCACCTCTCTAGCACCCTCACCTGGCACATCAACACCACGGCTGTCATCAGGAAAGCCCATCAGCACCTCTATTTCCTGAGGAAGCTGAGAAGGACAGGACTGAACACTGAAGTCCTCAGGGCCTTTTACAGCTGTGCGGTGGAGAGTGTCCTGACCTCCTGCCTCTCTGTGTGGTATGGTGGCTGCACGGTGGCAGAGAAGAAGGTGCTGCAGTGGGTGGTGAAGTCTGCACAAAGGACCATCAGATGCAGCTTACCATCCACTGGAGACCTCTACACCACCAGATGCAGGGACAGAGCCACCTGCTTCCTCCAAGACTCCACCCACCCTGCATACAAACTGTTCTCTCCTCTGTCCTCTGGAAGGAGGCTGCGCAGCATCTGGGCAAAAACTTCCAGACTGAAAAATAGCTTCTACCCGGATGCAGTCAGACTGTTGAACAACTCCACACCCATATAGCAAATTGGGGGCTCGTCCGTACAGCAATTTTGTTGCAGGGATGGACTGCCGGCGTACGTAAAGTTTGGCACGCCGCCTGTCCGTTGATCTCTTTGTTCTTGGTTGGCAGTAAACTTTTGTGTGCTTTCTGCCTTGTGTTTAAGGGTGAGTAAGGGAATGACACAATATGCTAAGACCAACTTAGAAAACAAACATGTATTCTCTTGCTTCAGTTAAAATCAGTGCTATAAATGTTGTGTTTACTACCTGATTGGTAACAAGAAGAGCGTTATTCCCTGTTGCTTTGGCATCCAGAGGATCAGGAGGCTGGTGGGAGCTTTGGTGCATCCGTTGCTGAATGGAGAAGAGTTTTTCCTGGTAGGCTGAAGCAGCATTCCCCTTTGGGTTCACTTGTGCTCGGGGGTAGTGCTGTGGCCAAAGCGGTTAAAGCATTGCTTGGGAGCACATCCATGGTCTCGGGTTGGTTGCCAGCTTGGTGGTCGCCCGTCCAATCCATCGGGCTTTAATGTGTAACTACCCATCGCAAGTAGACACATAAAGACTAAGAGGGAGCTTAGTTAGTGGGGCTTGGATGGATTAGATAGGCGAAAAACTGTGATCCGGCGTTGCTGTGTTGACAGGTGAATGTTGCGTTCAGGGCCAGCTGGTAGTTTAATGTTTTGTTGTTAGAATGGCAGACTTGGAAACTTTTACTACAGCTCCGTCAGAGGAGGCCTTTCTAAAGTTTACAAAAGAATTTCAATTCAATTCAGTTTTATTTATATAGCGCATATTTACAACACAGGTCGTCACAAAGCGCTTAACATTGTAAGAAAGAACAGGAAACAGAAAAACAGGAAACAGAAAACCCAACAATCCAAGGTTGCTTTTGGAATCCCTATGAGCAGCAATCAGCGACGGTGGGAAGGAACCAAAAACCCCCTATGGTAGGGAAGGGGGGAAAAAAACCTCTGACAGAACCAGGCTCAGGGAGGGCGGCCATCTGCCTCGACCGGTTGGGTTGGGAGTGTGGAAGAGGAGGGAGGGAGGGATAGTAGGAAAGGTTGGGGTAGGGGTTGGAGGTGGTGAGGCCAGAGGCTGTAGATCAGGGACGTTGAGCTCCAGACCAGGGACGTTGAGCTCCAGATCAGGGATGTTGAGCTCCAGATCCAGGGACATCCACGGAGAGAACAAGCAGGACACAGAACCTCGGGGGGGAAATATAGGTTAGTCATATGTAATGGTGACATATGACAGTACAGAAAGGAGAGGAGAGGAGAGGAGAGGAGAGGAGCCCAGTGCATCATGTGAGTCCCTCAGCAGTCTAAACCTATGGCAGCTTAACTGAGAGACAGCTCAGGTGATCCTGAGCAGCCCTAACTATAAGACTTGTCAAATAGGAAAGTTTTAAGCTTAATCTTAAAAGAAGAGAGGGTGTCTGCCCCCCGAACCCAAACTAGGAGCTGATTCCACAAGAGAGGAGCCTGATAACTGAAGGCTCTGCCTCCCATTCTACTTCTGGAAACTCTGGGAACCACAAGCAAACCTGCAGTATCAGAGCGAAGGGCTCTGTTTGGATGATAAGGTACAACAAGGTCTTTAAGAAAAAGAAAAAGAAAAGAACAGTTGCTTAAGATGGCTGAACATTACACAGTTGAAATTAAGGATAAGAGCTGTAAAGAAAATATTAGGACCACCTTAAAATTAAAACTAATGGAAACCGGAGTGATGAAAACCTCACAGGAGGAACAAGTTCTACAGCAAGCTCCGGAGCCTCTCAGGTTTGCTGTTCAGACCCAGGGTCTTACATTTGAACAGCATAAAGAATTAATTTTATTGCAATTAGAACATGACAGAATAAAGCATGAATCTGAATTGAGGAAGCAAATCGAAGTTGAGAATATACGTCAGCAATCTGAAAGTGAAAAATTAGAGGCGGAAGCTTATCGTTTATTTCTTCAGAGTAAACGATTCCTCTAGCGCAGAACAGAGCGAGCAAAAGTCTTTTGTGCAACCTTTTGATGTAAATAACTTAAGGTGGTTGCCAAAGTTTAATGAGAGGGACATTGACACATTTTTCTTATTATTTTAGTGGGTGAGTAAAGCCAGGAACTGGTCTGATGAGGAATGTGCGTTGTTGCTCCAGTGCGTCTTAACTGGAAAAGCGCAGAAAGCATATTCCTCTCTAAGTTTGGAAAACAGTTTAGTGTATAATAAAATAAAGTCTGCTGTTCTAAAGGCATATGTGCTTGTACCAGAGGCATACGAGCAGCGGTTTAGGTCCTGGGAAAAAAGAAATGGCCAAACATATGCTGAGTTTGCCAGGGACTTGATAACACATTTTAAGCACTGGTTGACCATGTTAAATATGACTTCTTTTGACAGTCTCTGTGATCTGATTATTTTGGAACAATTTAAAAGTGTCCTCCCTGATCGTATTGCTAACCATGTTAATGAGAGGGAAGTCAGTACAGCTGCTGAGGCTACTCTTGCAGCGGATGAGTATGTTCTTCTCCACACGGACAGATTCTGGGAGCGCACGGCGGTGCATGATTTTGGCTGGAGAGATCATCCCAGTGGCATAAGGTCTTTAGGAAAGTCTGGTGTGTTTAATGACAGTCATAAAGTGTGAGCACAGTTTGACTCTGGTAAAAACAGTGATTTTCATGAGAAGGGACACTGGAGAACTGATGGTCCGTGGGTCAAAGGCGTAAATAAAAATGTAAAACCTAATGTTCAGCCGGCTGCGCTAGCTGCACGACTTACTGACCACAGTATGTCCTCAGATCTCATTTCTACATCATGTGAGCCTAGTGTGATGGTTGCCTATGCACCGTTCATCAGGGAAGGTTTTGTGTCTCTTGTTAGAAGCAACCATAAAGTACCAATAAAGATTCTGAGAGATACAGATGCGTACGACTCTTATATGGTGAGTTCTGTGTTACTGTTAACAGGTGAGTCTGGCACCGGTGACCGCATTCTTAGTCGAGGGATGTAGTTGACTGTTTTGCCTATTCCCCTGCATAGAATAGTCCTGGACCGTGAGTTGATAAAGGGTGAGGTGACTGTGGGCATGCGGCCATTGATGGCATACATTTCATTCTGGGAAATGGTTTAGCGAGTGGCCAAATCTGGACTAGTGCACCGTCTTCAGGTGTTACCTGGTGTTCAACTGACTCAGTCGAGAGTCTCACTGATCTGCCTGCGTCTTCGGCCACGCTGCTGCAGATCTGTGCAGTACGTCTGACACAGAGGAGCGCTTCGGTGAATTAGCTGCAGCCAGTGCGCCTGTTATGCTCATCCAACAGGTATCAGAGGAGAGCTTGGGTGAGTCACCTGATGTGTTTTCAGCCTGTGCAGTCACTCGTGCTATGGCTAAAGCCAAGCAGGGGAGTGATTTAGAGCTAGATGTCCCGGCGCTGTCTGATTTTCCAGTCGGTGTCAAATAGTGAATTGATACAGGAACAGTGAAGTGATCCATCTTTAGGTGAGCTGTTTGATCATGTGGTGCCTGTTGCTGATATACCTAGTATGTCTGGTGGCTACTTTTTGCACAACGGAGTACTCCTTAGGACGTGGGTTAATTTGGAGTTGAGTTTTGCTGAAAATCCCATTTTCCAAGTTGGAATTCCTCTCAAGTTCCGCCCACAGGTGCTTAAAGCTGCACATGATGACAGTGGACATTTCGGGGTAAGGAAGACGTATCTTAATGTTTTAAAATACTTTTTCTGGCCTTGGGTAAAACGTGACATTGCTTTACATATTAAAACCTGTTATGTGTGCCAGTTAACTGGGAAGCCCAATCAGAGTATTAAGCCATCTCTGTTGCAGCCAATTCCTGCTGTCAATGAGCCTTTTGAGCATCTCATTGTGGACCATGTGGGCCTGCTACCGTGCTCCAAGTTGGGTTGTAAATACCTTCTAACAGTCATGTGTCAGAGTACCAGATATCCAGCTGCCTATCTGCTGCGGTCCATTACCACCAAATCTGTTTTAAGGCTCTGTCGCAGTTCATCTCAGTGTTTGGCATTCCAAAGGTTGTTCAGAGCGACCGTGGCTCAAATTTTATGTCACACGTTTGCCCAAGTGTTAAAGCTACTCCATATAAAACACAACCAATCTTCTGTATACCATGTGCAAAGCCAAGGTGCTCTGGAGAGGTTTCACCAGACCCTGAAGTCCCTCTTACATGCATACTGCACCGAATTAGAAAGAGACTGGGAAGAGGAGCTTCCATGGCTGTTACTAGCAGCAAGAGAGGCTGTTCAGGAAGGTATTGATTTCAGTCCAAACGACCTTGTTTTTGGACATTCTGTGTGTGGCCCTTTAGCTGCCTTGAAAGATCGGTGGGTAGATACGGAGCCCCCTAAGAACCTAATTGATTATGTGAATGGGTTTAAACACCGGTTGTTTGTTGCTTGTGACCTGACAAGGGAGAGGCTGCAAACATCTCAAAGTAAGATGAAGAAAGTCTATGATCGACGCTCTGAGAGGCATGAGTTTTCTCCTGGTGATCAGGTGCTGGCCGTTATGCCTATTGTGGGTTCACCATTTCAGGCAAGGTTCTCTGGTCTATACACAGTTGCAGAGAAGGTTTCTGATTTAAATTATCTGATTGCGACACCAGGTCGTAGGAAGTCTACACAGCTCTGCCATGTCAATCTCCGAGAGCCTTATTATCAGCGTGTTCCTGATGAGGGTTGTGGCACAAAGGAAGGTGTGCATCCAGCCCTCACTGCAACTCTTCGTGTGCAGGGGGGTGACGGAGTCGGATGACAGTGTGTTGTGTGGTTGTTTAAAAAACTCAGAAGCCCTCAGTAAGCTGGATAAGCTTTTGCCCCACCTGCCCGATTCTATGCAGAAACAGCTGTCAGATGTGATCCACAGTTACCCAGGTTTATTTGGTGATGTTCCTACCTGCAAAAATTGGATAAAACATGATATTGATGTTGAGGGGGCGCAGCCAATTAGACAAAGGTTTTATCGTATGTCACCTGAGAAGCGTTAACATCTTGACAATGAAATTGATTCTATGCTTAAAAACAACATTGCAGTACCATCAGCATCTAGTTGGGCCTCACCCTGTATTCGAGTGCCAAAACAAGACAAAACGCCTAGGTTTTGTACAGACATGAGAAAGGTGAATTCTGTAACCAAAACTGATTCCTTCCCATTGCCATGCATGGACTGTATAGACCAAGTCGGATCTGTCAAATTTGTTAGGAAATTTGACCTGCTAAAGGGGTATTGGCAGGTCCCACTGTCCAAGCGTGCACAGGAGATCTCATCATTTATTACTCCGTCCAGCCTCTACTCTTACTTCGTGATGCCTTTCGGGCTGAAAAGTGCCCCTGCCACATTTCAGTGGCTTATGAATAGAGTAGTTGCTGGGTTGGAAGGCTGTTTATCTAGATGACTTAGTCATTTTTAGTGATTTGTGGAGTTCATATGTGCAGTGCATCTGTGCCCTGTTTGAACGGCTCACGGAGGCACAGCTCACATCAATCTGGAGAACTGTGAGTTTGCTAAGGCGACGGTGACCTACCTTGGCAAAGTAGTGGGACAAGGTAGAGTGGCCCCTGTTCAAACCAAGGTCACAGCAGTTGTGGAATATTCACAGCCAACCACAAAAAAAGAACTCCAGCGGTTCCTAGGGTTGGGGGGTTATTACAGAGACTTCTGTAAAAAAAACTTTCACTGTGGTATTCCCTTTGACAGAGCTTCTTAAGGCCAGAACAAAATTTGTTTATTTTATGAAACGCTTGCCGACATTCATAAGACCAAAGTCCTTGCTTTGTAATTCTCCTGTCTTGTTGGCTCCATGCTTTGATAAACCGTTTATGCTTCAGGTCGATGCCAGCCAGGTAGGGGCAGGTGCCGTCCTGTTGCAGGAGGATGCAGAGGACGTGGTGAAACCAGTTTGCTTCTTCTCCAAGAAATTCAACACCTATCAAGCTAAATACTGGTCTGGGATTATTAATGATAAGTGTCTTTCTATAGGCGGAGTTGCCATGGTGGATGTAGGTGGCCTTGGCTGTCCGGGCGCTCAAGCATAGCATTCCCATGGCTATAAAAGCCCAGCCCTCCTGACATCTCTCTCTCTCTCATTCCTGCCTGTGGCTGCGGCCACAGGCAGATAGATAAATAGACAGACAGACAGACAGACAGACAGATAGATAGATAGATAGATAGATAGATAGATAGATAGATAGATAGATAGATAGATAGATAGATAGATAGATAGATAGATAGATAGATAGATAGATAGATAGAGACTTTAAGCATTCTAATAATGTCTACTATTTATTATGCTGAAAGGTCTTTTTTTTTACTTGTCTATTTTTTTAACTTATCTTTTATAAGCTACACCAAGACCTGAGAATCTGCATTTTGGATCTGGAATCTAACCCCCATGATAGGTGACGGATTACTGTATTATTTTAATGTAAAATGTACATTGTTTGGATGATTCAATATAAAATCTACTTCCTGTCTCCGTTTTTTATAATCATGAATTCTTACTGCAATACCAGTTTATCTCTAGTCAGTAAGTATTGTTTCAGAGGATTTCTACACAGACCTTGCACAAAAGCGTACAAACAAGGCTAAGAAGTCTTGGGGATCTCCTAATGAAAGTTTTTGCCCTCCATCCTCATCAAAAAGCTATAGCTTTGGCAGAGACACACAAGAGCCCTGCCTGGTCATGATGGATAGTAATTCTGATGAAGAGGACTAAGCCCGATCCCACAGTGGCAGGAAATGAGACAGCTGTCACTTCTCCCTTGACAATTCGGTCAGAGAATCTACCAATCAGACAGATGTGCTGTCCACCATCCTGGGTCTTGGAGAGGGATGGACAGGAGGGGCCAGAGGACTCTCTTGCTCTGGCGTAATCTGACAATGTGGAATGTTGGATGGATTTTCATACTGGACGGTAGCTTGACACAGACCTTACTAGGGTTGATGATACAGTCAATTTCAAATGGACCGATGAAGTGAAGGGCCAGTTTCCTTGACCCTTCCACACCTTGGAGGTGAAGTGGGGTCCCCAGTCTGACACAATGTCTGCCAGGATCCCGTGTAGGCGAAAGACCTGTTTCACCATGACATCAGCTGTCTCCTTGGCAGAAGGTAACTTTGGCAGAGCAATGAAATGTGCAAACTTAGAAAAGTGGTCAGTGACAGGGAGGATAACTGTATTACCATCAGATGGAGGTAGACCAGAGACAAAATCAATAGTGATGTGAGACCGGGGTCGGTCTGGTATTGGGAGTGGCTGGAGGAGATTGGAACTGGGCTGATTTCAAGTTTTATTCTGGGCACCAATGGAGCAGGCAGCAATGAATTCCCAAGTGTCCTTCTCCATGGATGGCCAGCAAAACTTCTGTTGCAGGACACCCAATTGTTGCCATCCTGGAAAATTTGTGATGTTCCAGGAAGGCAGGTCAATTTAGAGGTGTGGGCCCACTGGAGAACCTGTGGATGGACTGAATCACGCACAGTCCATCCATCCTAACCCATTACCAGCCAGATCCAGGTAATGGGTTAGGAGACCAATGTAGTAGGTCTGGGGATAGTCACCTGGAGAAGAAGGCACAGGGATGGAGCTTGCTATTAGCTGGGGATCATTGAGAGAGGACAGTTCCTACTCTGGTCTCTGAGGCATCCACTTCCATGATAAACTGGTGGCTGGAGTCAGGCTGAACAAGGATTGGGGCATAGACAAAGCGACATTTAAGGTCCTGGAAGGCATCAGCAGCCTTGATTGTCCAGCAAAAGGTCCAGGAAGTGAAGGTCAGGGCAGTCTGTAGGGAGATGGAGATGATGTATGCCAAGAACGACACAGTAGAAGCGTGGAACTCACAGCTCCACGCCACTCGCAGCCCCCCACCCCCATCTTGGTGCCTCAGACCACATCTCACTCCTCATGGTTCCTGCATACAGCCCGGTGTCTAGAAGCAGAGACACTGTAACAAAGACCATCTCTGTGTGGCCAGACGGTGTGTATGCTTCAAGACTACTTTGAGACCACTGACTGGCAGATATTCAGAGAGGCTGCGACAACAGGGAGCAGTGTGGACTTGGAGGAGTACACATTGGTTGTCCACAGCTACATCTGGAACTGCATGTATAATGTGACCACCTCCAAGACCATCAACCATCAGGTCAAACCACAAACCCTGCCTGGTCACAAAGGTGCTCTGCAGACCCAGTGCTCCCCGACACCCTGAACACCTTCTGCACTCGCTTTGAGGCCTCCAACACCACCACTCCCTCCCATCTCACCCCCTCCCCCAATGAGTCCCTAGTCATCCAAATAACAGCGGCAGAGATGAGGAAAGCGCTGGAGAGGATTAACCCCCGGAGGGCCCCAGGCCCTAATGGCCTACCAGGCAGGCTTCTGAAGGACTGTGCACACCAGCTGTCTGAGGTCCTGGCAGACATATTCAACATCTCTCTGTCTCAGGCCAGAGTTCCGCCATGCTTCAAGACATCAAAAATCATTCCTGTGCCAAAGATCTCTGCACCATCATGCCTCAGTGACTACAGGCCAATGGCACTCACCCCTGCCGCCCCAAAGTGCTTTAAGAGGCTGGTGATGAGTAGCCATTACCAAGTCACACATGTTTGTGTGACTTGGTAATGGCTACTCTCCCTGCTATTACACAATCTGCGGCTGATACACCTGCTCATCCCTACCTCATCAGTTTCAACTGTATATAAGTCTTGACTTAGCCAGTAGTCTTTGTCAGATTGTTCCATCACCAGCTCATTTCTAAGCTTTCAAATTCCCCTGCTCTCCCATCAGGAATCTTGTACCAACTCTCAACCAACCTCCACTTCTTCCTCGCTCCAAAAAAATTGCTGGTGGCAATAAATCGTTGACATTTTTCCTAATGTCTACAGAACAACCTGGCCAAAATATGCGCCGAGCAGACACCAGCTCTGTTCAAAAGGCTCTTGCCACTCAAGACACACTTTTGTGAAAAAAAATTAACATGGACATTTACCAAACTACCAATCAGCAGCTTTCCCACTTAATCAACTCTTCTTCATTTGCTTCTCCACCCTCATACACCCTCTGCACTTTTTTAGAGGGAATCACTTGTACCATCGCCTAAACAATTTGGACAAATGCCAAAAGGAAATGCCCAATGGATTTCTTCACCAGTGTTTTCTTATCTTTAGTTGGTAACCCGTCACCTAAGGTTTGGATAAAGCCACCGTATCCTATGTAATGGGGTTCTTAAGGGGAGAACTCTAGATTAGGCTTAAGCAGTGTGAAGTAATGCTTCTAACAGAGCACTATCTTATGCAGTTTTTGTGGATGAACTAAACAAAGTATATTGTATGTGTGCTGGTGATGTAGCTAAAAGGCTACTTAATCTCCAAAGGTGTTGCTAATTATTCTGTTAAATTTAGGATTCTTAATGCACACTGGTTGATATAATGAGGCCCTCCGAATGCAATTTTACAACATGGCACCTCATACACTATATTACCAAAAGTATTTGCTCACGCATCCAAATGATCAGAATCAGGTGTCCTAATCACTTGGCCTGGCCACAGGTGTATAAAATCAAGCACCGAGGCATGCAGACTGTTTTGACAAACATTTGTAAAAGAATGGGTCGCTCTCAGGAGCTCAGTGAATTCCAGCGTGGAACTGTCATAGGATGCCACCTGTGCAACAAATCCAGTCGTGAAATTTCCTCGCTCCTAAATATTCCACAGTCAACTGTCAGCTTTATTATAAGAAAATGGAAGAGTTTGGGAACAACAGCAACTCGGCCACGAAGTGGTAGGCCACGTAAACTGATGGAGAGGGGTCAGTGGATGCTGAGGTGCATAGTGCAAAGAGGTCACCGACTTCCTGCACAGTCAATTGCTGCAGAGCTCCAAACTTCATGTGGCCTTCAGATTAGCCCAAGTACAGTACGCAGAGAGCTTCATGGAATGGGTTTCCATGGCAGAGCAGCTGCATCCAAGCCTTACATCACCAAGTGCAATGCCAAGCGCCGGATGCAGTGGTGTAAAGCACGTAGCCACTGGACTATAGAGCAGTGTAGACGCATTCTCTGGAGTGATGAATCACGTTTTTCCATCTCGCAATCTGATGGACGAGTCTGGGTTTGGAGGTTGCCAGGAGAACGGTACATTTGGAACTGCATTGTGCCAAGTGTGAAATTTGGTGGAGGAGGAATTATGGTGTGGGGTTGTTTTTCAGGAGTCAGGCTTGGTCCCTTAGTTCCAGTGAAAGGAACTTTCAATGCTTCAGGATACCAAAACATTTTGGACAATTTATGCTCCCGACCTTGTGGGAACAGTTTGGAGCGGGCCCCTTCCTCTTCCAACATGACTGTGCACCAGTCCACAAAGCAAGGTCCATACAGACATGGATGACAGAGTCTGGTGTGGATGAACTTGACTGGCCTGCACAGAGTCCTGACCTGAACCCGATAGAACACCTTTGGGATGAATTAGAGCGGAGACTGAGAGCCAGGCCTTCTCGACCAACGTCAGTGTGTGACCTCACCAATGCGCTTCTGGAAGAATGGTCAAATATTCCCATGAACACACTCCTCAACCTTGTGGTCAGCCTTCCCAGAAGAGTTGAAGCTGTAATAGCTGCAAAAGGTGGACTGACATCATTTTGAACCCTACGGGTTAGGAATGGGATGGCACTTCAGTTCATATGTGAGTCAAGGCAGGTGAGCAAATACTTTTGGTAATATAGTGTATGTTCAAACAAAAATGGCTCAGAAAAAAATTCCAAATTTGCACAACAGGCTGCCTGGACATTCTACATGCTTCTGCAATTTTGAGCAAATAATCAAATAATCACAGTTTATCCACACAGTCCAAATGTTATTGGACCAAATGGATCATATTCTGACAAAGCAGTCATTTCATGCAATTTGTGTATCTCAGAAAAAATGAGAATTAGTGCCATTAGTCATGTATCTCAACAACCCAACACTGAATATTTTTAACAATTTACACTTTCTTTAGCAGGTTTTTGGTCAAAGTGTGCACTGCGCTTAGATTACAGCAATTAAAGGACATAAAATTTTGCCCAGGAACCATGAAAAAAGTGAGGTTTTATCACTGAAGGTTGATAGAAAAAACATTTAGAAGACAAATTACTCAAAGCAGCTATTGTGTGTCACTTGTAAACTGCTCTTGTTCTTGCCATAAAGGGTAAACATGTAAAGTTAATTTGTGACTCTGCCCTGCTGTCCATGTTCCTGTGTCTAGTACAACCTTTTAGATGGGAAACAATTATTTACCATCAAAGAAGCAACAAAGCAGAATCTTTAATCCACCATGCCATTTCTTGCTGTCAGCAAACAAACTACTATTGATTGCTTGAGTTTCTCTGCTCCCTCTTTTATTCTGTATTTCCGATTCCCTCTTTCTGCCCTACTATACACTGCTAGACACAAATTCTTTTACCACTACAACTGTTTAATAATTTATCCCATCACATATTTGTTTTCCAGTCATGATATAATAATTATAACATAAATAATTATATAAAAAATAATAATACTTGTGCAAATTGCAGAGAGCTGTTATTTATTTCATGCTAGTCTGTAGTACTAATAGGAACTGTGGCTATGTGTGAGTCATCCTCCGCAAGCTCTTATGCTTGTCTCTATTCATCCCCTCAAGGAACACTGGGAGGGGAAGGAGCAGTCAGGAGGAAAAGCACAGCACTGACATGCACAACAGACTAGCCTGTACATTCACACTGGCAAACTGGTTTTTAGCTTCTTTGGCCGGGCCATTGCCTTAAATATTCTACAAAAATGAAATTACACTTATTGTAAAGTAACAAATTTAACCCAACTGTTCTCCCTAACTTTCACCTTATTAATGCACCCTCACCAGCTGTTGTTATCCAGATCGGCTAATATGGCAAATATACTGCACTTGTGGCAAAAGTTATGTTATAATACTACATTTAAGCCACTAAACTGAACAACCATAATTGAATCTGGGAAATGCTACAGACACAAATTTCAGACTAGAGATTAAAATATCTACGATAAAGGTAAAAAAAAAAAAAAATGGATGTGGACAGTTATGAGGCTTATCTATGTTTATGGTGCATTCACATCACACGTCAACATCCAGGTAATCGTTACAATTCTGACAAGGAACAATGTTGTTGTACATCAGTGCATTACGGGGCATTATTTATATAGTTTTGTCCTAACCAGCAAAGTGACGTATCTGTGCGGCTGGTGTCAATTTTATTCAGTAAGGAGTAAGGAGTTAACTTGACTTTAAACCTCTGGACAGATGGTAGTTTCTGGGTGTTTTTATTTGCTCCTGTCACATTATTACACATTGTGGGCTCATTTTCACTGCAATATAAAGTCCTGCACCTCTATGGAAACAGAACAAACATGAAGAAGGAGACAGAACTCAGAAATGTGTTCTGTGCCACAGTTATTATGCCATAAATCATAAAGAAAGAAAAAATATTGTTTTCTTTCGTTAAAGAAACATTTCTTTAACGAAAGAATTTAAAGAAAGAATTCTTTAAATTTAAATAAATTTTAATTTCTTAAAATTTTAAAAGAAATTTGTTTACATGTACCATTAGAGTTCTGCTTTTCTCCACCCTACAAAACTGATTAAATGTTTCCGAAATCAGAGAAACAGTTGTCAGTGAACACCAAGCTAATCCAAGAAAATAGTGGTGATTAAGAGATCTAGGACCAGGTTAGCTATATACCCTAGTATATGTGCATATAACACTGAACACAGTGAACCCTTCTGATAATCCCAGTCACGAACAGACACAGTGCTTTATAAATAGCATGTAGGCCCAAAGATGTGATTTCCATAAGTAGACTCACATTGTAGAGGATGTCCACCCATCCCTCCATGGTGATGCACTGGAAAACGGTGAGAACGGCAAAGAGGATGTTGTCAAAGTTGGTGATGCCAAAGTTGGGTCCAAGCCAGTATTCCCTACAGGCAGTGCCATTGCCGCAGGTCCTTGCTGGAGCCTCCAGGCCACATGGGAAATCTGTTACCTGCTCACCTACAACCACAGACACACATAGCCGCTGTCATACACACAAAATACACAAACATGCTAAGATACACCAATCAGCCATAACATTAAAAACACTGACAGGTGAAGTGAATAATCATCCCATTAAAATGTCCCACTGCCATGTCAGTGTTACTGTCTGACAGCAACGGCCTCCCCCAAGTATATCAGTGTGCACTGGTACATCCAAAAAAAATTGCTCACCCAGATCTTGCTTTGGATACCACTGATGCAGTTTCCATACAGTGCCATGTTCTGATGCCATATTTCTGGCTATCACAAAACTACTTTTCTTTACAGTTGAACAGTAGCTGCAAGTTAATTTCACTAAACCAGGCTCTGATGATCCAATCAAATCTATCTGAGTGTCATGTTATTTCTGCTTCAAGGGTAGAATACAAGTGAAGGTAATCTGAACTTTGTACAAAGGGCAGTTAAAATGGTCACTGTCACTAGTCTGCTTTAGTTTGATACTGACCAAGAAATAGTGCAAATTCCTGAAATAGTCTTTCTTCATTTTACATGTCTGAACTTCTACTGTTTTTAAATGTATTTAAATCCTCAAACTTTCTGATTATTTCGAAGTTTACATAAAAATATGACTGGTTGATTTTTGATGTGGTCTCAGTGGACCCTACTGTATATGGGTAGTCAACAAATTGCATCAATACACTGTAATACTGTAATATCTGTTCCTTTTTTGTTTGATTCTTGAGAGATTTTGTGTGAAGAAAATCTGTCACTTGCCTCTTTTTTCATCACAGATTTCATATATATATATATATATATATATATATATATATATACATTAGTGCTGTCAAAAATATCGCGTTATTAACGCATTAACGCAAATACATTTTAACGGCGTCAATTTTTTTATCGCGGGATTAACGCGGGCGGGGGTGGGTGAGACGGGGCATGGTTGGCGAGGCCGAGGGTGAGGTGTTCGCTGTCGGAGTCATTCAGGATCTCCTGCAGGTGGTGGTACAGCAGCAATATTCTCGCTCGCCTTTCTGTCCGCTCCTTTTCCGCGTCCCGAACCGCGTGCCGCTGATGCAGATGCTCCGCCAGGTGACGGCGGCCTGGGGTGCCGCATGACGATTGACAAGACCAGAGTTATCTGTGTCTGTTGTCAGTATGAACTGAAATGTCATCATAGCACATCTAGTCTGTAATACCACTTGATGGCCAAACACAGCTGACGCGAATTCTCCGCCTCCTCCTCGTATAAAATGATAATTCAAGAGACATTTAGAATAGATAAAAAAATGTGTGATTAATTTGCGATTAATCGCGAGTTAACTATGACATTCATGCGATTAATCGCGATTAAAAATTTTAATCGATTGACAGCACTAATATATATATATATATATACATATAGAGAAACATACAGAGAAACTTGTGGCTAAGTGGAATACATCACAGAAATGAGACGTCTTCTAATTTATTAGTCACAATATCTATCAGGTATGGGAGCCGAAGTCTTTTAAAAATTAGGCCTGTGCGTGTGTTGTTGAAAACTTAATAAGTTACCCAACAATTAGGTGTTTTGCCAGATTTGAGAGCACAATGAACAAAGATCAGGTTTTATACCAATATACAGTTCTTTTAAAAAGGAATCAGTCTCATCTCCTTTGCAAAGACAAAGGAATTATTACGATACTATCAATTTAAAGATTGAAAGCAAAAACTTGTTTATCCCTTTTTTGCTTACCTGTGTCTGTCCTGAAGCAGGTGCGATGAAACTTGCCCATGTAGAAGTCGAGGCCAATGATGGCGAACATAAGGATGGCAAAGAACAGCAGCAGACCGATCTGAAGCAGAGGTACCATGGCTTTCATAATGGATTTTAATACCACCTGAAGACCTAAGGCAAGACAAGAGAAACATGCTTTTGAAGTTGATGATGATCCGATGGATCAATGAGAAGCATGTCTGCCAGTGAAATGCAGAGACAAGAAATGCAACACCTTGACTGACCATACATGTAGAGAGGTGTAAGGAGAAGTTTTCAACCTTTATGGCTTTAATCATGCATGCATATATATTATCATAATACAAGTATCCTTCAGAGTCATAATCCTCAAAATCGGTCTCAAGACCACAGTTTTAAGGTCTTGTCTAGTCTCAGAATCAACTTACTTGGAATGCCAGAGACCAGTTTGAGCGGCCGCAGCACTCTCACTGCCCTCAGTGTTCTCAGATCAAAGTCAGCCCCCACAGTGGCAAGGATCCTGCACATAAAACAAAAGCATGAAATCAAAATTATAGTTAGCTGTAGAATAGTCTTGCTTAGCCAGCCCGTTCTGTCATACATGATGTTCCGGCTATACCTTGCTATCATGCTGCTATATGGTAGCTCTGGCTTGTTTGAATTTCTTCAAACCAATTACAAACACTTTAGACAGTGGTAAGAAAGGATGCGCCTTGCAGTGTTAACTTAAATTAGTGACAAGTGGAATTGTTTTAGGGGAACTCTTGCCCACAGGACAAGTACTGTGCTTAAAATGGATTTTTAAAAAAGAGCAGGGCTGCTTTACTGCATATTCCAAAACCTGTGCAAAACTTGACCAGACTTGGTTGTTTTTGTTTCCTATAGTCAAGTAGGTTTTGATAATGGTAACACACATACGTAATACACATACATCCTAATGTTCCTGCTATGTTTCTTTGTTTCTTTGTTTCTTTTTAGGGCCTGAGCACAAAAGGGCAAGGGACAGCGATCCACACTGATCGCTGTCCCTTGCACTGGAGTGCAAGGACCCTGTTGTTCCTGCTATGTTTCCTTCTTTATTAGGGCCCGAGCACGAAAGGGCAAAGGCCAGCAGTCAGTGTGAAACACTGAATGCTGTTCTTGCACTGCAGTACTATCGAAGCGAATGTGGTACAATAATAAATTTGAAATGTAATAACAGAAATACTTTTTCATTTTCAGAATAACACTGCATTTTTTTGACTCATTAATAAAATGAATAATATATCTGCCAAACTGCATTTTCATTTTCTTCTTCAAGACTGCTCATTCTGTTACTTAATTCAAATGAAAAAGAAACGGGCATTTAAGATTTAATTTTCAAAAGATGCCCCAGCAAAAAGTTACCAAAATTCTATTTGAAATGTTAAATTTGAAAATTAAAATGCATTAGCAGAAATGCTTTTTTATTTCAAGGTTATGGCTGCATTATTATAAATAAAGTTAATAATTAATAATTCCGACTGCATTTTCATTTTCTTCTTTAGGTTGCACATTTTCAGACACAAATAAAAAGAAAAAGCAAAGAGGAGATTGCTTTTTCGTTTTCAAATCCGCCCCGCAAAAAATGGTCCAAAACTCAGTTTGACTTTGCAACCCAGGCAGGGGGCACAGGAGAGTGACGTCACTGGCCGCTCTGCTTCCTCTGACCATGCTGCGCATCTGATAGGCTGGGAGGCGGTGTGCATCCTTGAGCTGACCTCTGACTGAGCTGACCTCTGCCTGAGCTGCCGAGGGAGGCCGCAGGCCGCAGGCCGCCTGCCTGGAGACTCTTTCACCAGACCACCGGTCTTAGCCACACACGCTGCTTAGATTCTGCCCGCGGCCAGCCTTCACTACAGCTGGCTCCTACTGCTGGATCTGTTTCCTGCCAGTCTTCCCGAGCCGACATTGCTGGACCACCCTGCAGCGGTGCACACTCGCCGCTACGATTCACGCCTGCCGCTGACCAGCTCCAGCTCCGATCACCAGACCCTGGAATCCTGCCCCCCTTACATCGGCGACACACTGCCCGATTCTGCCCGCAGCCAGCCTCCACAGTTGCTGGCTCCCGACCTGCCTGTCCTGACCTGGCGACACCACTCGCCATCCCGTCTCTGCCCCTGACATCAGTCTCTCTGCCGGACGCCGGCCGCTCCAGCGTTCTCCTGTCTTCACCAGGTCCAGCCTCTCTCGCCATCGTTTTGATGATGTGGCCTCCATTTGTTCCGATGTATTTTATTAAATCAAACTGACGTGATCAACACCAGTTGACGCTCCCAGATCAACTGGAATAAATAAAATACATCGGTACAAACAGAGGCCACATCGTCAAAACAAAGAATCCGGATTGCTATCCTGAACTGATAAGGCTTATTGATGATAAAAGTCCGTCGGTAATTAGACATAATGCTACATATGACAGCAGAAAAGCATTGAAATTACTGAGGGAATATTACTCAGGGAAAAGCAAGCAACGGATTATAAACCTGTACACGTCTTTGACAAAACTACGGAAGGCGGACAGTGAGTCAACTACGGACTACATCATCAGAGCAGAGAACCTGATTACAGCTCTATGTGATGCCGGTGAGACTCTAAGTGACGGGCTGATCATAGCCATGACTCTTGGCAGTTTACCAGATCCCTATAAACCACTGGCTGTACATATAACGCAAAATGAGGACAGGGTTACATTTGTCGACTTTAAAAGAAGATTAAGGATCTATGAAGAATCAGAGAAAAAGATCACAACAGAGACCACAGATAACATGATGAAAACAGATGCAAAGCATGAGAGAGATGTCCACAAGAAATACACCAACAGCCAAGGAAAAGGTGACAAAGCACACATAACATTCTTCAAATGTGGAATAAAAAGACATAGAGCAAGGAAATGTACTCAAAAAGTGTGGTGCAACTTCTGCAAAAGCAACACACACAAAGAATCCTTGTGTAAAAAGAAAAATAAACAGGACAATGCAAGAAAATTCTCAGATGAAGAAGCAAGTGACTGCCTCTTCAAAGCAGTACAAGCCAAAGGTGATGGTTCAACCCTCAAAGTATAAATGAAAGGCATTATAGTGGATGCAGGTGCAACATCCCACATTGTGAACAACATAAAAAGGCTTTGAAGGCACATTCCAACCAGAGACTCATTCAGTGGAACTTGCCAATGGGTTGCGTTGCATTGGAAGGGCTCAAGGCAGAGAGCACAGAGCACAACTGTGGGATGCTCTGTATGTGCCCTCATATCCCCATGACATCTTTTCAGTGTCAAGAGCAACTGGCAGAGGAGCGAAGGTAACCTTCAAGCAAGCGGACAGTCACATGGTCACCAAAGATGGTAACAGATTTAGCATTCATGAATATCAAAAGCTGTATTACTTACCTAGTCTTGATAATACTGATTCGTGTAAAGTGTGTCATGATGTACAAACCTGGCATGAGATTCTTGGACACTGTAATTTTGAGGATGTAATCAAACTCCAGTGTGGTTAAAAGGTATTGACATTAAGGGAAATGCAGTGAAGCCAGATCAGATGTGTGAAATCTGTACACAAGGCAGATTTACCCAGACAAGAAGTAGGGAGCCAGACAGTAAAGCAAAGCAGCCTTTAGAGCTTATCCATACTGACCTAGCAGGCCCAATGAAAATGAAAAGTATAGATGGGTACAAGTATGCACAGTCTTTTACTGATGATTATTCAGGTGCAATACTAGTGTATTTCCTCAAATCAAAAAGTGATGCAGTTCTAGCGACAGAAAGGTTTTTAGCTGATGTAGCACCCTATGGAGAGGTCAAGTGCATATGTTCAGACAGTGGCACTAAGTTTAGGCAAAGGCCTTCAGATTAATTTAAAAAGAACAAAATCTGACGTGAGACATCTGCACCTTACTTGCCACACCAAAATGGCACAGCAGAGTGAGGTTGATGTTACAACAGATGAGCAAAGAAAACAGCATATGAGTTACTGACAGGAAAACTACCAAATGTGTCTCAAATGCAAAAGTTTGGATCAACATGTTTTAGCTACAAACAAGAAAAAGGGCAAACTAGATTCCAGATGTGAACAAGGCATTTTTGTAGGCTACGATAAAAACAGCCCAGCCTATCTGGTATACTACCCTGAACTAGAAAAGGTCCAAAAATACAGTTTGGTGAAATTCCCAACCAAAGAAAGCAGAGAAAAGGAGACTCAAACATTGGAGTCTAATGCGCAGTTTGATGATCAAAACAGTGACAATGGACTTACTGATGCAAAAGAGAAAGAAGGAGAAACAGCTCAACCTGAAAACATGGCAGAAAACAATTCTGGGACCTCAAATGAGAAAGTAGGGACTGAGCAAGCAGAAGCTATTGCTGAAAGTGTGATAAGGAGATACCCACCCAGAACAAAGCAAAAACCTCCCTATCTACAAGATTTTGAGACAGGTGACACAATGGACAAATTACAGACTTGTGTTGACTCTGTTACCGAGCAGTGTGTGACATACCAAGAACGTATCAAGAGGTGGTGACATCATCCAAGTCAAGACAGCGGAAAAGCGCCATGGACGAGGAGATGCACTCACTGGAGTTAAATGAAACATTTCAACTAACCCAGCTATCATCAGGTAAACAAGCTCTAGGTGGAAGATGGGTCTATGCACTCAAAGTGGACACAGATGGATCTGACAAATACAAGGCAAGATTTGTAGCTAAAGGATACAACCAGAAAGCAGGAATAGAATATGAAGAGACGTTTTCTCCCACAGTTGACATGACAAGTGTCAGATTTCTCATGCAGAAAGCAGCGCAGGAGGACCTGATCTTGCATCAGATGGATGTCAAGACAGCGTACCTGCATGCACCCACTGACTGTGAGATTTACATAGAACAACCACAAGGGTATGAGACAAGATCAAAAACAGGTGAAAAACTGGTGTGTAGACAAAACAAATCTTCGTGTGGACTCAAGCAACCAGACACACTGTGTTACACTCACGTCTGTGTGAAAATGATTTTCAAGAGAGGTATGTGAAAAAGATATGAGAAAGGTTTGAAATTCAAAACTGTAAGCCGAGAGAAACTCCTTGTGAACCAAAACTGGACTATACAGAGGATGCAGAAAAGTTCGAACAACCCAGGCAATACAGAGAGGCAGTGGGAAATTTTATATACTTATCCACATGCACCAGACCTGACATTAACTATGTTGTGAGTAAACTCTCTCAGCACTTTAGTGAACCAACTGTGGAACATTGGAATACAGTGAAACATATCCTCGGGTATCTTAAAGGTACAACTGAACAAGGACTATATTTCAAGAAATCTACAGAAAAACTTGGTCTAAAAGTTTACTGTGATTCAAGTTGGGCATCAAACGAAACAGACAGACACAGCACATCAGGATATTGTGCCAGTCTAAGTGAAGGAAGTTCACTCATTTCGTGGAAAACAAGAAGACAGAAGACAGGAGTGTCATCGTTGTAGTGTAGTGTGTACGTGAGTGTAACAGTAAACTTGTGTTGTTTATAGACACACCTGTCATTGGCTGTGTGAAATGGTGGCAGGGTGGCAGGGTGCAATTTACGGACTGTATTCCCCAAATACTACCAGCATGTGGACATTCCCACCCGTGAAAAGAACACCTTGGATCATGTTTACAGCAACATCCATAATGCATACAGGGCTGCACCCCGCCCCCACTTTGGACACTCTGACCACATCTCTCTGTTTATGTACCCAGCATACAGACAGAGACTAAAACAAGCAAACCCGGCCATAAAACACATCCAAGTCTGGAACTCAGAGACTGAAAGCACCTTGCAGGACTGTTTTGCTGTGACAGACTGGGATGTGTTTAAAGCTGCAGCCACTCTGGAGGACTCCTGTGTCAGCGTACAGGACTATGCTGAGTATGTGACTGGGTACATTCGCACTTGTGTTGATAACATCGTACCCACCATACAAGTCAGGAAGTTCCCCAACCAGAAGCCCTGGATAAACACTCAGGTACGTGACATGCTGCGTGCTCGCTGCATTGCATTTAAATCAGGCAATGAGGCTGAGTACAAAGCTGACAAATATGGACTGAGGAAAGCCATCACAGCTGCAAAGAGGCAGTACAGAGAGAAGCTGGACGGCTTCTATTCCACTGCTGACTCCGGGCGGATGTGGAGGGGCTTGCAGCACATCACAGACTACAGGACTACCACCAGCACCATCAGCTCCACAGACAGCCTACCAGACGACCTCAATGCATTCTACACCCGCTTTGAGGCTACAAACAACAACACAGAGACACACACACACACCTGGACCACTGGACCCCCTTCACTGCCACCAACAGTCTCATCAGGTCAGGTTCACAAAGTCCTGAAGAGGATCAACCCCCATAAGGCAGCAGGACCAGACAACATCCCTGGCCGTGCTCTCAGAGCATGTGCCAACAAGCTGGCTGATGTCTTCACCTCCATCTTCAACCATTCCTTCAGCCAGAGCACAGTCCCCTCCTGCTTCAAAACCACAACCATCGTCCCCCTCCCCAAGAAGAGCCCACCTACCTGCCTGAATGACTACAGACCAGTGGCACTCACTCCAGTCATTATGAAGTGTTTTGAGAGAGTGGTACTGGCCAACATTCAGAGCAGCATACCGGACACACTTGACCCCCTGCAGTATGCCTACAGGCCCAACAGGTCCACCTCAGATGCCATCTCAGCTGTCCTCCACTATTCCTTGTCCCACCTGGAAAACAAAGACTCCTATATCAGGATGTTCTTTGTGGACTACAGCTCCGCCTTCAACACGGTCATCCCCCACAAACTCACCCACAAACTGTCCACACTTGGTCTCCACCCCACCCTCTGTGACTGGCTCCTAGACTTCCTGACTGGCAGGCCCCAGTCTGTCAGGATTGGAAACAGGACATCGGTCAGCATTACCACCAATATTGGAACTCCACAGGGATGTGACCTCAGCCCCATCCTCTACACCCTGTTCACTTATGACTGTGTCGCCTCCCACAAGGACAACATCATCCTGAAGTTCACTGACGACACTGCAGTGATAGGACGCATCACTGCGGGGGACGAAGCAGCCTACAGGATGGAGGTGGCCGGTCTGGTGTCATGGTGCAAGGACAACAACCTCACCCTCAACACAGACAAGACGAAGGAGATGATAGTGGACATGAGGAAGGAGAGGAGACCTCATCAGCCACTATTTATCCGGGAGCTTGAAGTGGAACGGGTGAGCAGTTTTAAATACCTTGGGGTCCACATCACTGAGGACCTCAAATGGACTTCCAACACCACACAGCTGGTCAGGAAAGCTCAACAACGGCTGTATTTCCTGAGGAGGCTGAGGAAGTTTGGCATGTCAGCCAGGATCCTTAGCAACTTCTACAGCTGCGTTGTGGAGAGCATCCTAACCAGCTGCATCACTGTGTGGTACGGCAGCACTACTGCTCTGGACTGCAAACGCCTGCAGAGAGTGGTCAGGACTGCTGAGAGGATCATCAGGACTCCACTGCCCTCTGCACAGCATCTACCACCGCAGAGTCCACAGGAGAGCTGCCAGTATCACTAAGGACACCACCCACCCACAACACGGACTGTTCACACTCCTGCCCTCAGGACGGAGGTACAGGAGTGTGAAATGCAGGACAACCCGTTTAAGAAACTCTTTTTATCCCACTGCCATCAGAATCCTCAACAACTGACCGGATTATACTAAGGACACTTTAAAAAGCCATACACTTGAAACTGCAATTATCTTCTGTTTACATTTTGTTTTGCACTACTTTGCACTACATGCACATCCTGTTTGCACAAAATACACTTTACAGTTCATATATACATTGTTTTATATTTCTATTTTTATTCTATTTGATTTGTATATACTATTTTTATACTTGTTGCTGGTTATCTGAGTGGACAGCAAAGTAAGTTTCATTGTGCAGGGAAACGTGTTTCTTTACTGTATGCATGACAATAAACTTTGAATCTTGAATCTTAAATCTAAAGTCTGGAGCCCAGGGTAGGGAGATGCTGTGAGATCGCGAGACTCGGTGAGATTCACGAAATTCAACATGGCGGCCCCCAGCTGCTAGAGTAGTGTTATACAAATCGCCATTTTTTCCGACTTATTTATCGTATTAAACAGCCGAATTAAGCTTCCTGCTCAAGACCGTACACTGTATCTATCACACTGGAGGACCTTGAGAACTTTATCGACAACTACTACGTCCGTTGCACTATGGAAGGCTCCAACCCCGCCACTTTCCCCAAGAATCCTAACAAGAGGAAGAAAGCCGACTCGTCCACCGACACACAGGACCTGGAGTCTACTGATGTCCCGATTAGCGTGCTGGATTCGATAAACAAAAAGCTCGACATCCTCGGCATGCTCCACCAGGAGATCAAGGACCTGATAGCTAGTCTGGAGTTCACTCACCAGCAGATAAACGATCTGCAGAGGGACAATGCCAAACTCTACTCCACGCTGACAGCTGTCACTTCTGAGGTAAGTACACTCAAAAAAGAAAATAAAACCCTGAGAGAGACTGTCCTGGACATCCAGAGCAGAAGCATGAGGGATAATCTGTTCTTTTCGGGCATCCCAGAGTCCACACCGGACAACCCTGAATCACTAGTTAAAAACTTCTTGATGTCGGCTCTTAAAATCCCTACGGAAACAGTAAAAAACATCACTTTCCACCGCATTCACCGGCTCAGACCCCGAGGAGGAAACCGTCATCGTCCCATCATTGCTAAATTCGAGCACTTCCAGCAGAAAGTGCTTGTAAAAAGCAAAGGACGGGAGCTGAAAGGCACTTCTTTCGGACTGAATGACCAGTTTCCCAGGGAGATAAATGAGAGGCGCGAAGTCCTATACCCGATCATGAAAGAGCACCGACAGAAAAGTAAACGAACTGCACTGGTGGTGGACAAACTTTACATAGATGGCCAGCTGGATGGATAATGGTATAAGTTTACATTTTGTCTCTTTGTCAGGGTCAGACCTCTGAACACGAGCCTGGTGTCGGAGCTCTGCCTTTCAGCTGAAATATTTGATCTGCATTTCTCTTCTTTACTATTCATTGTTACTCCTTTCATTCTTTATTAAATTACAAAGACTAAATCTGCTGCATCTCGACTGTCTTTGCTCGGCTCATCCAGATTTTCCACAACAATCATGACCTGCTGTATATATCTCTCACCAGCAACCACACATCTCTAACCCAACACTTTACACCCCTTTACCCTAACATCCACAGCTCACAGACTGCAACATTCCACTTACAGGCAGCAACAGACAGCTCACAAAGACACACACAGAAGTTAGATTACATTGTCACATACTCAATGACAGAACACCTTCACTCACTATGTCCAACTTAAATTTTGTTTCCTGGAATGTACATGGCATACGCTCACAGGCAAAAAGAATTAAAATCATGGACTATGCTTCTAAACTAAAAGCAGATATTACACACTTACATATATACACACTTGTCACAATCAGAGGAAAAATCTCTTACAGATACTAATTATAATATAATCTTTTCATCTTGTTATAACAGCAGACAAAGAGGAGTCTCCATTTTAGTACATAAGAGAGTACCATTTACTTTAAACTCCACAGTAACAGATCCAGAAGGCAGGTACATTATTATCCAGGCAACAATTTTTTATAAACTATATACAATTGCCAATCTGTATGCTCCTAATAATGATGATCCAGCCTTCTTTCACACAATTTTTTCTCATTTATCAGACTTATCTGCTAACTCAACAACTATTATCGGTGGTGACTTCAACATAAATGAACATCTACTAAAGGCTACCGGACAGACCTGGCAAACCCAAGCGGGTAGTGAGGGTGAACTGGGAACGTCTGGCGGAGGACCCTGTCCGTAGGGTTTTCAATTCCCACCTCCGGAAGAGTTTCTCCTGCATTCCGAGGGAGGTTGGGGACATGGAGTCGGAGTGGGCCATGTTCAAAGCCTCCATTGCAGAAGCGGCTGTTAGGAGCTGTAGTCAGAAGGTCTCTGGTGCCTGTCGTGGCGGCAACCCAAAAACCCGTTGGTGGACACCGGCGGTAAGGGAAGCCGTCAGGCTGAAGAAGGAGACTTTTCGGGCCTGGTTGGCCCGGGGGTCTCCTGAAGCAGCTGACAGGTACCGGTTGGCCAAAAGGGCTGCAGCTGCGGCAGTTGCGGAAGCTAAAACTCGGGTGTGGGAGGAGTTCGGTGAGGCTATGGAGAAGGACTTTAGGTCGGCCTCGAGGAAGTTCTGGCAAACCGTTCGGCGCCTCAGGAAGGGGAGGCAGGGCTTTGCACAGGCTGTGTACGGCCTGGGAGGAGAACTGTTGACCCGAACTGTGGACATCGTCAGGCGGTGGAAGGAGCACTTCGAGGAACTCCTGAACCCGGTAAGCACGTCCTTCGCGGAGGAGGCAGAGCCTGAAGACTTGGGGGAATCTTCGTCCATATCCGTGGCAGAGGTTGCCGAGGTGGTTAAAAAGCTCCTCGGTGGCAAGGCGCCAGGTGTGGACGAGATTCGCCCTGAGGTGCTAAAGGCTCTGGACATTGTTGGACTGTCGTGGCTGACACGTCTTTTCAATGTCGCGTGGGCGTCGGGTACGGTGCCTGTGGAGTGGCAGACCGGGGTGGTGGTTCCCATTTTCAAGAAGGGGGACCGGAGGGTGTGTGCCAACTACCGGGGTATCACACTTCTCAGCCTCCCCGGGAAAGTTTACTCTAGGGTGCTGGAAGGGAGGCTCCGATCTATTGTCGAACCTCGGATTCAGGAGGAACAATGCGGATTCCGTCCTGGTCGTGGAACAGTGGACCAGCTCTTTACCCTTGCAGAGTTGCTGAGGGGAGCATGGGAGTTTGACCTGCCAGTCCACATGTGTTTTGTGGATCTGGAGAAGGCCTACGACCGTGTCCCCCGAGGGGCTCTGTGGGGGGTACTGCGGGAGTATGGGGTGCCGGGCTTGTTGCTCCGAGCCATTCGGTCTCTGTACAACCAAAGTGAGAGCTGTGTCCGCATTCTCGGCACAAAGTCAAGCACGTTTCCAGTGGGTGTTGGACTCCGCCAGGGCTGCCCTTTGTCACCGATCCTGTTTGTGGTTTTCATGGACAGGATTTCTAGGCGCAGTCGTGGTGAGGAGGGTGTCCGGTTTGGGGACCTCAGTATCGCGTCTCTGCTTTTTGCAGATGATGTGGTGCTGTTGGCTTCATCAGACCGTGACCTTCAGCACGCACTGGAGCGGTTTGCAGCCGAGTGTGAAGGGGCGGGGATGCGGATCAGCACCTCCAAGTCCGAGGCCATGGTTCTCAGCCGGAAACCGGTGGAGTGCTCCCTCCGGGTTGGGGGAGAGTTGCTGCCTCAAGCGAGGGAGTTTAAGTATCTCGGAATCTTGTTCATGAGTGATGGGAAAATGGAGCGCGAGATGGACAGGCGGCTGGGTGCAGCGTCAGCAGTTTTGCGGGCACTGTACCGGACGGTTGTGGTGAAGAGGGAGCTGAGCCGTAAAGCGAAGCTCTCTGTTTACCAGGCCATCTACGTTCCAACCCTCACCTATGGTCATGAGCTCTGGGTAGTGACCGAAAGGACAAGATCGCGGGTACAAGCGGCCGAAATGAGCTTCCTCCGTAGGGTGGCTGGGCTCAGCCTTAGAGATAGGGTGAGAAGCTCGGACATCCGGAGGGAGCTCGGAGTAGAGCCGCTGCTCCTTCGCGTCGAAAGGAGCCAGTTGAGGTGGTTTGGACATCTGATTCGGATGCCTCCGGGGAGGCTTCCCTTGGAGGTATTCCGAGCACGTCCGCCTGGGAGGAGGCCCCGGGGCAGACCCAGAACCCGCTGGAGGGATTATGTATCTCGTCTAGCCTGGGAACGCCTCGGGATCCCCCAGGATGAGCTGGAAAGCGTTGCTGGGGGGAGGGACGTCTGGAACGACCTGCTTCGGCTGCTGCCTCCGCGACCCGACCCCGGATAAGCGGAAGATAATGGATGGATGGATGGACTTCAACATAGTTCTGAATCCTTCAGTAGATCGATCTAGTAATCCAATACATGCAAAACAACCACAATCAGTCAAAGTCATACAGGATTACATGACAGATTTTGGATTGGACGACGTCTGGAGACTCAAAAACCCAACAAAGAGGGACTATACTTTCTTGTCTTCGGTGCACCAATCATTTTCAAGAATTGACTTTTTTCTCTCAAATAATTCCGTTGCACATAAAGTTACCACTAGAATTCACCCAATCATATTAAACCAACCGTAAGCCTCCTCAGTCTTGGCGTCTAAACATTTCTCTACTTAAAGATCCAGAATTTGATCAGGTAATAAGGAGGGAGTGGGCAGACTTTCTAAGAAATAATGACTCTCCTGACTTATCTCCATCTTTACTTTGGGAAACTGGAAAGGCTGTAATCAGAGGTAGAATAATATCGTATTCATCTTACAAGAAAAAAAAGGAACAACAAATAGAGACAGATATTGAGAAAAAAATTAAACAACTCACAGAGGATTATGCAATAAAACCAAGTGATCAACTATGGTCTGAACTACAGAATGCAAATTACACCTCAACAATATCCTGTCAAAGAAAACTAAATTTTTACTACAACAACTAAGATATAATAATTTCGAACACAACAACAAATCAGGCAAATTTCTTGCAAATCAACTCCAACGTAACAAAGAAAAATCCTTCATAACAGCAATCCAGGATCCCACTGGCAAATATACTCAATCACCCGAAGAAATTAATCAGATCTTTTACAGCTATTATCATAATTTATATTCAACTGCAGTTAACCCAAACAAAGAAGATATTCACAATTTTCTTAACAATTTAAACTTGCCTAAACTAACAACTGAAAACAGAGACACCTTAGATGCTCCATTGACTATTAGTGACTTGCAGAGTGCATTAGACAGTATGCCAGCAGGCAAGGCACCTGGTCCTGATGGTTTCCCTGCTGAATTCTTTAAACATTTCTAGTCAATATTTGCATCTCTTTTCTTCAGGACAGTGACAGAGATAAAAAGTAATGGTTATATAAGCACTCACATGAATACAGCTGCAATTAAATTATTATTGAAACCAGATAAGGATCCCACGCTTCCTTCTAGCTATCGACCTCTGTCATTAATCAACACCGATGTCAAAATTATCGCGAAAGCACTCGCCTCCACATTGGAGAAAATTATCCCGTCAATAATTCACAGTGATCAAACAGGATTCATTAGGGGCAGACACTCCACCAACAACGTCAGAAGACTTCTGAATCTGATCAGTTTGACGCAACGCTGTAACAGAGAAGCAATTGTTGTGTCACTTGATGCAGAAAAAGCCTTTGACAAAGTCAACTGGGATTTTAAGAGCCGACATCAAGAAGTTTTTAATTAATGACTCGGGGTTGTCCGGTGTGGATTCTGGGATGCCCGAAAATATGAGATTATCCCTCATGCTTCTGCTTTGGATGTCCAGGACAGTCTCTCTCAGGGTTTTATTTTCTTTTTTAAGTGTACTTACCTCTGAGGTGACAGCTGTCAGCGTGGAGCGGAGTTCGGCGTTGTCCCTCTGCAGATCGTTTATCTGCTGGTGAGTGAACTCCAGACTAGCTTTCAGGTCCTTGATCTCCTGATGGAGCATGCCGAGGATGTCGAGCTTTTTGTTTATCGAATCCAGAAAGCTAATCGGGGCATCAGTAGACTCCAGGTCCTGTGTGTCAGTAGAGGAGTCGGCTTTCTTCCTCTTGTTGGGATTCTCAGGGAAAGTGTCGGGGTTGGAGCCTTCCATTGTGCAACGGACGTAGTAGTTGTCGATAAAGTTCTCAAGGTCCTCCACTGTGATAGATACAGTGTACGGTCTTGAGCAAGAAGCTTAATTCGGCTGTTTAATACGATAAAAAAAACAGCGATTTGTATAACACTACTCTAGCAGCTGGGGGCCGCCATGTTGAATTCCGTGAATCTCACCGAGTCTCGCGATCTCACAGCATGTCACTAACCGAGCCTTGCACAGAGAAGCGATTGTTGTGTCACTTGATGCAGAAAAAGCCTTTGACAAAGTCAACTGGTCCTTTCTCTTCGCTGTTCTCCGCAAATTTGGCTTCGGAGAGTCATTTATCCATTGGGTATCAGCTCTTTATAATTCACCCAAGGCCACAGTCACCACCAATGGGATCACTTCACAAAGCTTCAGTTTACAAAGGGGTACCAGACAGGGATGCCCACTCTCTCCCTTATTATTTGCGATATTTATTGAACCGTTGGCAACAGCAGTACGTCAAAACACCGATATCAAAGGTATCTGCTCTCATGCATCTGAACACAAAATTAATCTATATGCGGACGACATTTTACTTTATCTGCAAGAACCCAAAACATCATTAAAGGAAATATTCAACCTCATCACAACTTTCTCACGTCTTTCAGACTACTCGATCAACTGGTCGAAATCAATCATACTTCCATTAACAGAGAATTCATGGAATCCTGCAGTCCAAAACCTAGATTATTCCTTTCCCACTGGTAATATTAGATATTTGGGCATAAATATTTCCTCAAAACTCTCTGAACTAGTCCACCTGAACTTCACTCCACTTTTGGAGAAACTCTGTGGTGATCTGAGGCGTTGGAATAACCTTCCCATCTCCCTTTTGGGACGAATAGCTGCTGTCAAAATGAAAATACTACCTCAAATCAACTATCTTTTTTCCATGATCCCATTTAAACCCACATCAAAATGGTTCCAATCATTAGATTCTGCTATTGGTAAGTTCTATTCAAAGAACAAAAAAGCTAAAATCAGCCTGACCACTCTCCAGAAAGGTAAATTGGAAGGTGGTCTAGAGGCCCCCAACTTCATGCATTACTACTTGGCCAACCAACTACAATATCTCACCAAATGGATACATCCACATGAAGAATACAACTCCTGGCTGGAACTAGAACAGTTAGACTGTAACCACATCAAACTCTCTGACCTTCCCTTTATCACTTCTACCCTTAAACACCACCCTTGCTTCAAGAATCCTTTGATTGCCAGCACCTTATCCGCTTGGTGGAAATCCCTGGAAGTCACGGGCTCCCAGCTTCAACTATCCAGCATACTATGCCCAATCTGGCACAACCCAGACTTTGTAAACAATAAAATACCTCTCAATCTCAGCTCATGGGCAGAAAAAGGGATCACCCATCTCCATCACCTTCTCCAAGATAATATAATTATGACATGTACAAACTTATTCCAAACATTCCAAATAAGCAATGGAAACTTTCTCCAGTATCTACAAGTAGAGAGGACAATTTCAAGGGAAATTCCAGCGCTTTGGACCCCTTTACAGCCACCTGATTAACAGCCACCGGAATTTGTCAAGCACATCGCAAAACTGTCCCCAAAAAATAAGAAAAATCTCTCAAGAATTTATAATTTACTCTCAAAGACAGACTCTATACATTTACCAATTTCAAAATGGGAAAAAGACTTATCCATATCCCCTGATCATGATTTCTGGACCCAGATCTGTAGTAACACATTCAAGATGACAAAAAATACCAACTTACAACTGATCCAATTTAAGGTCCTCCACATAACACATATAACACAATATAAAATGTACAAAATGGGTTTCTCGCACTCTGACATATGCACACAATGCACTCAAAACACAGCTGACACTTATTTTCATGCCCTTTGGCTATGCTCACCTATCAGTTTTGGGCAGCAGTCACACAGAAACTCTCCTCTATCTTGGACTGCGGGATCCCGCAAACTCCAAACCTTTGCTTAATTGGTGATCTTACGACAACAACCCTACCAGACACTCAATTCCTTTTCCCTCTTGTCCCTGGGGCTGCTGCGCAGCTCTTCGAGGCCTGCTTGGTTTGGGCTCTCCCCCCTGGTGGTGGGTGTATCCGGTGTTTCGCCTTTGGAGCTCCTGGGCTGCTGGATCTGCGCGCTCTCCCGGGTTCCCGGGGGTGGTGGTGGCTGGTCTCTTCTGTGGCACTCTGGCTGGCCCTGGGGGCTTGGGGTGTGTTGGCCCCCCCTGCTGCTCCCCCGTCCCTTTTCTGCTCCCCTTCCCTCCTCCTCCCTCCTCTCCTGCCTGCCTGCTCCTCCTTGCCCCTCTCCCTCCCTTGGGGGGCCTGGGGTCCTCTGCTGCCTGGGGGTCTGGCATGGGGGCCGGGTGGCCTTTTCTGGGGGGGAGGTTCTGGCTCCTTCCTGGGCTTGTGTGCTACCACCAGAGATGGAGAATCACTGGCTGGGGCCCTGGGCCGGGCCTGCGCTGTCCTGGGGTGTGGCGGGGCGGGGATGCTATTGGTGGTGCTGTGGGGTGTGCGTCCTGCGTCCCTGGCGCACCGGCTTTCGGGGTGTGCGTGGACTTCCGCGGTCCGTGGGGGGCGGGTGGGGTGGTTGGGGATGGGTGTTGGGTGGCGGGTGGGCCCCCATGCCCTGTGCCCTCCGGTCTTGTCCTTGGCACACTGGGGGTGTCGGTTGCTGCCTTCTCTTGGTCTCTGGGTCCGCATGCTTGTCTACGGCCCGGGTGGTCTTCTGGACGGTGCCTACTGGTGCTCCCCCTGCCCTGGGTGTGGGGGCACTTGACCGGCCTGGCTCTGCTGACTCGTGGTAGTCGCTCTGGGCTTCGGTGTCCATATAACATGCATGTTCATTCAGGGCTTACCAACTTCTGACGAGTCCCCTTTCTGAGAGCTGATGGGACCCGCCTGAGTGCGGAGTCACTCTTCAGACTTTGCACTAAACTCACGCCCTTTATACATTTCTGTCTCGCTCCTGTCTTCTGGCATCCTAACTCTGTCTACTGTCAGGACTTCTTGTCTCCAATTCGTTTATGTGTTGATTATTTGTTCCCAATTTTCAGATGTGGGATTGGTTGTTGGGAATGACACAGCCTTTTTACAGCACTCCTATAGGATTTAAATAGCACTGCCTACCTGTACCCTCCCTGTTCGTCTTGTCTCGCCCTGTCCTTCATTTGTTTCCCCCTCAATTCACTGAGGTGCTGCACTGCCCCCTCTGGCTCATGATAGAAAAATTCAATAAAGAATGATAGCTTAGCCTCCAGGGGTGGCCGGTGATGGTCATGCACATGTACTAAATATTAAAATATTTTGCTGCAAGACTAAAATATGCATTGATCTCATTAAAGTTGACCCCCTCCTGTGGTGTTAAACGATGAGTATAAATGCAGACAAAAATAAATAAATAAATAAAGTCTGGAGCCCACCACAAATATTTGTAGACCAGCATTGGTGGTGGTTATACGTTTGAAGATGGCGGCGCGCACAGTCGCAGCGGCTCACGGCTCTCCCTTTCGGTGCTCTTTTTTACTTTTTATTTATATTTGCTCATCATTTTTGCTCACGTCCACGTCGGCTGACCGACAATACACCCGCCAGGACATTGTGGACATCGGTTACAGACACAAACTAACCGTCTCCAGAGACTACCACAACAACCACAACATCCCCGACGAAATAGCGAGGCCACCGGGCTCACCGTGGATCGTTATCGGGTCTGGGAGGCGACGCAGGCGACGTCGGAGGGAAAGGAAGCAGAAGCGGGGCCGCAGGTCCGGGCTCCTGCTAAAGCTACGAAACCATCCACACAAGCCACCTCTGCCAAGCCTGTACCTCACAAACGCCAGATCCGTGGCCCACAAAATGGACGACCTGGAATTACAACTTTCGGGAAACCGCTACGTCAGAGACTGTTGTGTGCTCGTTATCACGGAGACCTGGCTAAACCCGGGGATCCCCGATGCTAGCGTCCTGCTAGCCGGACGCTCTCTACACCGCGGGGATCGTACGACGGACTCCGGTAAGAGCAGAGGTGGGGGGCTCTGTATTTACGTGCATGTGGACTGGTGCAACAACAGCTTGGTCATAGAGAAGCACTGCTCCCCTGACATTGAGTACATGTCTGTTAAATGTCGGCCTTATTTTCTTCCGAGAGAGCTAACAGTAGTGATCGTCACTGCTGTTTACATTCCTCCCGATGCTAACGCTAGCACGGCGCTCTCTGCACTATCGAACGCCATCAACAAACAGCTGCGGGTTCACCCTGATGGCGTTCATATAGTATCGGGAGACTTCAATAAGGCCAACTTAAAGACTGTACTGCCAAAATTCCACCAGCATGTAAAGTGCCCAACAAGAGGAGGAAACACTCTGGATCACGTGTACTCGAACATCAAGCACGGTTACAGAGCCATACCGCTACCCCACCTCGGCCAGTCAGACCATCTCTCTCTGCTGCTCACCCCTGCATACACCCCCTACAGACGCAGGTCCAGGCCCACCACAAAGACCATCACGACCTGGCCTGAAACTGCTCTGGCCGAATTACAGGACTGCCTCCAACAAACAAACTGGGACCTCTTTGTACATGAAGACCTGGACACATACACAGTGACCGTACTGGACTACGTCAGGTTCTGCATGGAAACTGTGTCCGTGGACAAGACCATCCGGGTTTTCCCAAACCAAAAACCCTGGATGTCCAGCCAGGTCCGCTCACTCCTCAAGGCCCGTGATGCCGCCTTTAGGTCAGGTGACAGAGCTCTGTACAGTGCGGCTCGTGCTGACCTGAAGAAAGGTATCAAACAAGCCAAAGCGGACCACAAGAGGAGGTTAGAGTCGCACTTTGCCAGCAATAGACCACGGGAGATGTGGCAGGGCCTACAGAGCATCACCAACTACAGAGGCTCTGATGTAACACCAGGGGACCTGAGTGTGTCGCTGGCAGAGGAACTGAACTGCTTCTTTGCCCGCTTTGACTCACCTCAACCGCCCCTCCCTGCCCCCCCAGGCCCCAACACCCCCCCACTCACCGTCGAAGAACACGATGTGAGGCGTGTGCTCCTGGCAGTGGACCCTAGGAAGGCTGCTGGTCCCGACGGAGTACCCGGCAAGGTGCTCAAAGCGTGTGCCCACCAGCTGTCACACGTCTTCTGCAGGATTTTCAACCTCTCCCTGGCCCAAGCAGTCATCCCCTCCTGTCTGAAATCCTCCACCATCATCCCAGTCCCCAAAAGGTCACCCACATCCAACCTCAATGACTACCGCCCTGTTGCCCTCACACCCATAATTATGAAGTGCTTGGAGAGACTGGTTCTCCAGCACATCAAAGACTGTCTCCCCCCAACACTGGACCCTCACCAGTTCGCATACCGGGCAAACAGATCGACTGAGGATGCCATCAACACTGCTCTGCATGCTGTGCTGAGCCACCTGGAGAGACAGCAGACCTACGCCAGGATGCTCTTCGTGGATTACAGCTCAGCATTCAATACGATCATCCCGGACATCCTCATCCCCAAACTGGTCACCCTGGGCCTTCCCCCTACCACATGCACGTGGATCAGGGACTTTTTGACCAACAGGCCCCAGGCTGTGAGACTCGGCCCCCACCTCTCCTCCACCCGAACACTGAGTACCGGCTCACCTCAGGGCTGCGTGCTGAGCCCCCTCCTGTACTGTCTCTACACCTACGACTGCAGGCCAGCCCACGAAGACAACACCACTGTCAAATTCGCGGACGATACCACAGTGGTCGGCCTGATTTCAAAAGGAGATGAGACAGCTTACAGAGAGGAGGTCCAGAGACTAACAACCTGGTGCAAGGACAACAACCTGGAGCTGAACACTGCAAAAACCAAGGAGATTGTTATCGATTTCAGGAGGAACAAGACTGAACCGTCCCCCCTCTACATCAATGGCGTGTGTGTAGAGAGGGTCCACACATTCGGGTTCTTGGGAGTCCAGATTTCTGATGACCTCTCCTGGACTCACAACATCACAGCAGTGACAAAGAAGGCTCAGCAGCGTCTATATTTCCTAAGGGTCCTCAGGAAATACAACCTGGACAAGAAGCTGCTGCTGGCCTTCTACCACTCGTCCATCGAGAGCCTATTGACATACTGTCTCTCCACCTGGTACAGCAGCTGCACTGAAGCAGACAGAGTGAGGCTTCAGAGGACAGTCAAAGCAGCGCAGAGGATTATTGGCTGCCCTCTCCCCTCCCTGTCAGACATTTACACCACCCGGTGCCTGAGCAGAGCTCGGAACATTATTAAGGACAGCACACACCCTGGTTCTCAGCTCTTTGACCTGTTGCCCTCTGGCAGGCGCTACAGGTGCATCAAAGCACGGACAAACAGACTAAAACACAGCTTCTTCCCGAGAGCCATCACCATGCTGAACTCTCAAAAATGTCTCTGACCAACATACCTCACCTCCTGTCTCATTTCATTTTTTTATGTATATTTATTTCAGAGCCTTTATCATGTATATAGTCCTATCTCATTTGTATATATACTGCACATTTGCACTGCGTGTTTTTTTTTATATTGTTTGCACTGAAGAGGGGAAGCAACCCAATCTCGTTGTACTCTGAGTACAATGACAATAAAGGTATTCGTATTCGTATTCGTATTCGTATTCATTAGCTGCAAATGCTGTGACATTAGAAATGCTGTGGTTGAGTGTCAGCTGTCATCAGCAGGTCACTAAACTCTGCATGTAGCCTCTGGGAGGCTACATGCAGAGTTTGGGCATGGACAGTTTAGTAGTTTTGAAGCAAAACTATATTGAGCACAAATATTTTCATAACTGATTTGCCATAGTGCAGGTCCTTGGGGAAATTTATCTTTTTTTCAGAATTAATATTATAATAGTTTTGTTTGGAGAACATTTTTATGTTTTTTTTTATCATTTGGCTTGACTGGAAGTTCACTTAACTTCTTGCACCTGTAAAAAGCTAAACAGCTACGTTTCTTTTCTACAAAGTGCAGTTTCAAGATGTCATCATGTTGCTGAAGGTGAAATACCAGAGTACCAGAAAGTACATCAGATTACAGTCAGGTTTCACCTTTTTGGATTTCGTCAGTGAAGGTGAGTAGGCATCTTAACCAAATATGTAGCTACCTTCTCAACAAATGGATGCACAAGGATTCATGTAGCATCACTATTTCAGGATTTTTTTTCTGTGTTGAGCATAGATTACTGGAATGTTAGCAGTGTCATGATGTTTAATGATAATGATGATAACAATATAATAATTATTTTACTTGTGGCACTTAATTTATGACCTTTTCCTGTAGAGAGAGCATGACTCTTGCTGCAGGAGTTTTTGGTTTATTTTGACACTCAAAATACAGGGAGGGGAGGCACCGAAAATAAAAATTTAATTAATACTATTATGCCACCATTTCTATTACCATTCCAGAGTCAAATAAAAATGCAATAAATGAAAAGAAAGAAATTATCCTCACCTTGTAAAAAAAATGTGAATAACAAAGCAATATCAGGATTATAACTAAGCTGCAGTAGCCAACTTTGCCACTGAATTTGTCATTTTTGGTCTCAAGAGAGACATGCGTCATGTATCTTTATCTGTTTTCATGCTTATTCTCCTGAAGTCAAAAACAAGTTTGGGCTTTCTGATGCCACTGAACTTGATGTTTTGATGAAACCGACACAGCAGTGGAGGAAGACACCTTTCTAGAACTGATAGAGACCAATCCGGACTTATGCCTGACAGTATAGAGCATTTCACATGAAGGTAGGTTTCATTATAAAAATCTCTTGAAACTGATGCACAGGATTGGGTCATATTACTTAGGCAAGTTGTCAGTTACTGAATAAGAAATTACATGGCCAATTTCATGATTAATAATGCTATTGCATTATTAATTGCTGTTGCAGGTTGGTGGGTGATAGGTGGAAGCTACAGAGCACCACCAGAGTTCAACATTCTAACAGCTTCTAGAAAAAAGCCTTTTGTCAGTCTGGTGGTCCTGCTCTGGATGCTCTGCAGCCTCCTGCCTGAGGGGAGAGGGGCAAAGAGTGAGTGTGAAGGGTGGGTGGAGTCCTTCATGATGCGGATGGCCCTCTTCCTGCATCTACTGCTGTAAATGTCTGTGGTGGTGGGTAGGCTGCTCCCAACCATCCTCTGTGCGGCTTTCACCACTCTCTGCAGAGCTTTCCTCTCTGCAGCAGAGCAGCTGCCGTGCCACACACTGATGTAGGATCAGAGGATGCTCTCCACCATACATTTATAGAAACTGGTCAGAACTGAGCTTCCAAGTCCAGTACCTGAAGCTGGAGACCACTTCCACAGTTGCTCCTACAATGTGCAGTGGAGAAAAGGTGTGTCTGCCCTTCCTAAAATCTAGGATCATCTTTTTCACATTGGTGCAGAGATTGTTTTCTCTGGACCAACCCTTCAGATGCTCCACCTCCTCTCTGGATTTGGACTCATCGTTGTTGGTGATGTGTCCCGCCAGGGCTGTGTCATCCGCAAAGTGCAAAATAACTAGGATATGCAAAAACAGCTATTCATCAGCATGTGTTCTGCCCCTCATTCCAAAGTAAAGTAGTACATCTGTTGTAATGCAAGTTCATCTAGTGTGAAAACTGGTTCTATTCTTTTTTAACTCAACCAGTCAAGGCAGATGGCCACCCTCCATGAGCCTGGTTCTGTCAGAGGCTTTTTTTTGGCTATATTGAAGCCAGCACAGGAGGTGTAAATATGTTGATCCACCTCTCTACACACCATTTTCATTTGGGAGCCTTGGCAAAGTCTGTGTCACAATGCAGTGTTATATTGTGTTTTGCTTTATGTTAGGATTTTCATGGGGCATTTTCTTCATATAAGTGCCATATAGAAGTGAGCTAATATGTTAGCCATTAACTGCTAAGCCGAAACCAATGTTAGCCTAGGAGTGTGCTATACACGTGATATGTGATGTTTATCACAGTTGGTTGTTACGATTTATGTATACAACAGCACTTATGTACTTTTCCTCTTTCTGTATGTTGCAGTTTCACAAAAAAACAAGACAAATGGTCTTCAGCAAAAACCACAACAGCGTGTGTTTTTATTGCTGGAACCTTTTGGACATTTAGTTTGCTGTCTAAGCTAGATACACTAACTGAGGGCAGAAGAGCATGCATGGTGGATTAACAGCTTTGGCAATACTGAACCAAAATAGAGCGGTTGGGGAGGGGTAACTAAATCATTTGCTGGTGCGGCTAACCCAGAAAGTTGGTAGCACTGTGGTGGAAAAGTGGAGAAGTTAGTCGTGAGCCCTGAAAATGCATTGCTGACACACTGCCAGAGCAGCACAGCCCTTCAAAATTTCCTAGAAGGCTCCAGCAAAGTATGAGATCAGGTACGAGCAGAACTTGAGTGATTGTCCCATGTAGTTAAGTCAGCCTAGCGAAGTGAAAGATGAGTGCAACTTTTTAATTCAGGATCTTACAGTAAACACCGGAGCATGTCTTCTATTTATTTCTGTGATAGGTCTGGTGTGTGACAGGAAACACATGAAACAAGAATGTCATCATCTCCTGGTATCGACAAGTTGATGATTGGGACAAAAAGATAGTAGAAGTTCTCCTGCCTGCTGTGCCATGGTGTGGACTGCTAGTAAGTTATTTCTCATTCATTTTTTGATATTATTTTTTGGAGGAAAGATTTTTTGAAGTTTTATTGATAGACAGAGTGAAAAGGGGTGGAGAGGAGAGAAACATGCAGCAAAGGGTTGAAAGCCAGTCTCCAACTCACGACTGCTGCTGGCGACCTGCACCCATGTGGTAACGCCTTAACTCAGTGAGCTTAAGCTTAGCTCTTCAGGCACCTATAGCAATTCTCTGAGGGCAGTAGTTCAAAGAATGAGTGGCCAGAATGGGAACAGTCTTGTAATCTTTATGTGGCTTTGGAGAGCAGTCTAGTGTTTGCAATTTCCTCTAAGGTGGGAAGAGGACAGCCAACAGTTTTCTGTGCAGTGTTAATGACTTTTTGTATTGCTTTTTTGTTCTTTGCGGAGCATCCAGTGTACCACACCATCACACCATACATCAGGATGCTCTCTATGGTGGAATGGTAGAAATGCACTAGCAACTTCTCACACAGGTTGTTCTTTTTAAGAAGTCTTAGGAAATAAAGTCGCTGCTGTACCTTCTTCACCTCAGCTGTAGTGCTGTCTTACTATGTGAGCTGGTCCGAGATGAAGGCTTCCAGAAATTTGAAACTGTGAACCCTATCCACACAGTCACTGTTGATGAACAGAGGAAGGGGATCAGCACCACACTTCCTAAAGTACTACAAATTATTTGGTTTTCCCTGTGTTAAAAGTCAAGTTGTTCTCTGTGCACCATGTGACCAGTCTATGGACTTCTGCTGTATAGGCCAACTCGTCTCCTTCCAGAATGAATCCAACTAGTATGGTATTATCAGCGAACTTTACCATGGTATTACTGTGATGGGACAAAGGGCAGTCATGGGTGTACAATGACTAGAGCAGAGGACTCAACACGCAGCCCTGTGGGGAACCGCTAAGCTTCGCTGTTTGGGGTCAGCTGGTGAGAAAATCCATAATCCAGCAGATATAAGAGAAGAGACGTAGATCAGACAGCTTCCTAACGAGGATATCTGGGATGATGGTATTGAATACAGAGTTATAATCAACAAAACGCAACCTCACATACGTCCCAATGTGTTCCAGGTGGTTCAGGGCTGTATGGAGTAGTTATGGGAATTCTGGCTCTTTTAAAAGAGCCGGATCTTATGGCTCGGCTCACTAAAAAGAGCCGGCCTCTTTGGCACCAAAGTAGCTCCTCAGACTTTTTGTTGCTTAAATTAATTTAAAACCAAAAATATTGTAAAATTATGTGTAAAATGAATTACATGTACAAAACATACATTGTATCAAATGTTTATTATTGATAGGGCCTATTATACTTGGGGTGGAACAGAGTGCTATAGAAAATAAATGTTAAAGTACAAAAAACAAATACCCATCTCAATTTGACAAAAAGATCCAATCTTTGATCGTATGTATAATATTTATAAACTTTTAACTATTTACAGTGAAACAACATAGAGAAGCTTGGATAATCCCACAACAAAATATAAATGAAAATGTGTAAAACAAAAAGAAAAAAGCAGCAAACTGTCTCCTAGAGCTCTGGGTGGTTGTAGTGGTGGACTGGATAACGGTGTAGACACTGCAGCAGCAGCAACAGTTGCACTTCCATCAGTAGCAGGTTCACTTTTTTGTCTTTTTTTCTTCCAACTGCACTGAGGATGTACCGTTCTAATGTGTCTGTGCACATGTCATATCGAGCAGGCTCTACAAATAGTAGAACCTGCTCGATATGACATTTTAACATTGCATACTCCACACTGAACAGAAAAAAAAATATATATTTAGAGACAGAGAGAGTGAGAGAGAGAGACAGAGAGAGAGAGAGAGAGAAGTGAGAAAGAGTGTGTCAGGGAGGGAGAGGAGAGCAGCCTAGTCGGACTAGTCCAGATAAAAGCATATTTATCCATAGCATTTTTTTAAAAATTCATCTAAAGACTAAAAAATTCATTAAAAGTGTGCAATGTGTAACATAATAGTGTACTACCATTAAATTCTACCATTTTAATATTTCACTGATAGTGTTTTTAAGAGGTTTACTAACAAAACAATACCACCGGCACAGGCGCCGGGCAGGTGTGGGGATACTCACAAGCCCCCGGCTGAGCGCCGAGTTGTTGGAGTTCACCCCGGAGAACGAGAGGGTCGCCTCTCTGCAACTGCATGTTGCAGAGGGGAAAACTCTGACTGTTGTTTGTGCTTATGCACCAAACAGCAGTTTGGAGTATTCGGCCTTCTTGGAGTCTCTTGGTGGTGTCCTAGAAGGGGTGCCATCTGGGGACTCCATTGTTCTCCTGGGTGACTTCAATGTTCACGTGGGCAATGATGGAGAACCTGGAGGGGGGTGATTGGGAGGAACGGCCTGCCCGATCTGAACCCGAGCGGTGCTTTGTTATTGGACTTCTGTGCTCGTCATAGATTGTCCATAACGAACGCCATGTTCGAGCATAAGGTAGCCCATAAGTGTACCTGGTACCGGAGCACCTTAGGCCAAAGGTCGATGATCGACTTTGTAGTCGTATCATCAGACCTGCGGCCGTATGTGTTGGACACTCGGGTGAAGAGAGGAGCAGAGCTGTCAACTGATCACCACCTGGTGGTGAGTCGGATCCGATGGCGGGGAAGGCTGCCAGACAGACCTGGTAAACCCAAGTGTCTAGTGAGGGTGAACTGGGAACGTTTGGTGGAGGACCCTGTCCATAGGGTTTTCAATTCCCTCCTCCGGAAGAGTTTCTCCTGCATTCAGAGGGAGGTTGGGGACATGGAGTCAGAGTGGGCCATGTTCAAAGCCTCAATTGCAGAAGCGTCTGTTAGGAGCTGTGGTCAGAAGGTCTCTGGTGCCTGTAGTGGCGGCAACCTAAAAACCTGTTGGTGGGCCTGGTTGGCTCGGGGGTCTCCTGAAGCAGCTGACAGGTACACAAGGGCTGCAGCTGCGGCAGTTGCGGAAGCTAAAACTCGGGTGTGGGAGGAGTTTGGTGAGGCTATGGAGAAGGACTTTAGGTCAGCCTCGAGGAAGTTCTGGCAAACCATTCAGCGCCTCAGAAGGGGAGGCAGGGCTTTGCCCAGGCTGTGTGCGGCCGGGGAGGAGAACTGTTGACCCGTACTGGGGACATCGTCGGGCGGTGGAAGGAGCACTTCGAGGAACTCCTGAACCCGGTAAGCATGTCCTTTGAGGAGGAGGCAGAGCCTGAAGACCTGGGGGAATCTTCGTCCATATCAATCAATCAATCAATAAATCAAACTTTATTTATATAGCACCTTTTATACAATAAAAGCAATTCAAAGTGCTTCACATGAGTTAAAATATAACATAAAAATAAAAAATAAAATAACACAAGAAAACCCATCCCTTCCACCCTCCATTCATGAATATACACCCAACACATGCACGCACACGCGCGCACACACACACACACACACACACACACTCAACCCTAACAGCAGGGAGACAAGGAGACATGGCATGGCACTGAGGAGCAAGGAAAACGCCACCACTGGGGTCGTCCACACTGGGAGGAGTCCCAGGCCATGACCACCGGGGGAGACCCACCCAAAACCCCATGACCCTGACAGACAGGGGGACCCACACCGAGGTGATGAGCCCCCCAACCAGCCGGGCCGAAGGGGCCCGCAGACAGCACCCCCAGCAGCAGACCTGATACACCCCCCAGTGTGGAGGACCCTCCTGAGGAAACACCGGAGTTAAAAACATAAAACTTACAAATATAAAATAAGATAAAATAAAAGAAAATTAAAAGGTGTTAAAAGCCTGATTAAAAAGGTGTGTTTTTAAATTTCTTTTAAAAGTATCAACAGTCTCTGTGGTCCTGAGGTTCTTCAGCATATCCGTGGTAGAGGTTGCCGAGGTGGTTAAAAAGCTCCTCGGTGGCAAAGCGCCAGGTGTGGACGAGATTTGCCCTGAGATGCTAAAGGCTCTGGACATTGTTGGACTGTCTTGGCTGACACGTCTCTTCAATGTCGTGTGGGCATCGGGTACGGTGCCTGTGGAGTGGCAGACCGGGGTGGTTCCCATTTTCAAGATGGGGGACCAGATGGTGTGTACCAACTACCGGGGTATCACACTTCTCAGCCTCCCAGGGGAAGGTCACTCTAGGGCATAGGTGTCAAACTCTGGCCCGCGGGCCAAATTTGGCCCACAGTGTATTTATATTTGGCCCGCGAGGTAATACCAGATGACTACTAAAGCTGGCCCGCCGGTATTATACAGCGCATGTATCACTAATACTACAAATCCCAGAATGCTCTGCTCTGTATCGGCACGTCAATCAGGACAGGACCCATAAACACCCTCACCTCTGTTGACAGTAGTCATAGCAACCGCACACTACTCCTGACCCAACCACCTGCACCCCTCGCCGCTGCCGCCGTTGCCTGGCTGAGCATCTGCACCAGCGGCACGCCAGGACACTGCTACTGCGCTGCCACCACCAGCAGGAGATATCCACGCTAATGCCGTCGGACTACGACGAACACTTCCCCTTCGCCCTCGCGGCCCCAGCCCCGGCCAGCGTGGCCGCGCGACCCAAATATTGGGATATTTGTCAGTAACTGGACCAGAATATCCAGAACTCAGCTACTGCTATTCAGACCAGCACCGTCTAATATGTGGAGCCAACGTGGATATAACCAAGGAGAACAACATTAGACGACACTATGAAACGAAACACCACGATAAGTACGAGGACCTGGACATGAGTCAAAGGCGCATGAAAGTAAAGGAGATGAAAAGAAGTTTGGTTTCACAACAGACTATGTTGTGAAACCAACATAGTCTGTTGACCACCGGTCAACAGACTATGTTGACCGGTGGTATGTATGACCACCGGTGGTATGTATGTATATATATGTATGTATATATATACATACATATATATATATATATATATATATATATACATACACACATACACACACATATACACACACATTATAATAATATAATGTTGGCCCGCGACTTTGTCCAGGTTTTCAGGTTTGGCCCACTGTGTATTTGAGTTTGACACCCCTGCTCTAGGGTGTTGGAAGGGAGGCTCCAATCTATTGTCGAACCTCGGATTCAGGAGGAACAATGCGGATTCCGTCCGAGTGTGAAGCGGCAGGGATGCGGCTCAGCACCTCCAAGTCCACTGTACCAGACTGTTGTGGTGAAGAGGGAGCTGAGCCGTAAGGAGAAGCTCTCTGTTTACCAGTCCATCTACGTTCCAACCCTCACCTATGGTCATGAGCTCTGGGTAGTGACCGAAAGGACAAGATCGTGGGTACAAGCGGGATAAGAGATAGGGTGAGAAGTTCGAACATCCGGTGGGAGCTCGGAGTAGAGCCGCTGCTCCTTTGCGTCGAAAGGAGCCAGTTGAGCTGGTTTGGACATGTGATCCGGATGCCTCCGGGGAGGTATTCCGAGCACGTTCACCTGGGAGGAGGCCCCAGGGCAGACGCAGAACCCGCTGGAGAGATTATGTATCTTGTCCAGCCTGGGAACGCCTCGGGATCCCCCAGGATGAGCTGGAAAGCGTTGCTGGGGGGAGGGACATCTGGAACGACTTGCTTCGTCTGCTGCCTCCGCGACCAGACCCCGGATAAGCGGAAGATAATGGATGGATGGATGGACAATACCACTCTCTTATCTCGACTGAAGATGATCCCTGCCAGGATGATAGCAATACTGCACAGCAGACACTAAAGCTCAGCACCAGTGGCATAATGTTAAAGTTGAGCATGATAATGTTTCTTTAGCTTATTTTTTAGCCAAATGAAAAATGTGAGCTGTATTTCTCAACCTTCTGTAGCAACTATTTAGTTGTAATTAGCATGTTACGGTTTGAGTCCTGCTGTACTGCCAGGCCTAGTAAACTAACAACATAACATTTTTCACCATCTGAGCCCCGTTTTCCAAAAAAACCCATTTTGATATTTTACTGATAGTGTGGTTTTAGTGGTTTACGATAACATAAACAATACTAACAAGTAGGGATGCACGATAATGTGAATTTCAACCGATTCCGATAACTGATAATTTCATACAACGGAGCATAACACCGGAGTTGTCAGGTCTGCTACTGCAACCACCACGGCATTCTAGAGCCTCAGCGGCGTACTAGAGCCCTGGCGACGCTCCACCGTGCCCGGCGACGCACCGGAGCATAACACTGTAGTTGGCAAGTCTGCTACTACAACCACTGCAGAGTTCTAGAGCCTCAGCGGCGTACTGGAGCCCTGGCGATGCTCGGCTGCGCCCAGCGGCGCACCGGAACGTGACACCGGAGTTGTCAGGTCCCCTACTGCAACCACCGCAGCGTTCTAGAGCATTGGCGACACTCGGCTGCACCCGGCAGCGTACTACACCCTCGGCAATGCTCCGTGGCGTTCGGCAGCGCGCACGACTTTTTGAGTACCAAAAAGTTATCATCCGAATACCACCACAACAAACAAATATTCGGATATTCCAATATTTGGGACCAGTCCTAGTGAAACAACTTCTTCTGTTACAGTAAAGAAAGTCTAAACTGGTCAGTGCCACGCCATGCTGCTTGTTTTTCTCTGCCCGCGCAGTGCTATGACATCACACACATACGACAGTACCGTCTGGGAGGGGAGGGGTTGAGGAGCCAGGCATGAGGACAAACCACAACACACAGACCAACAGCAAAAACCAAGATTCCAAGTCTTTATTATTATCGGGTCATTTTATTGGCTGATTTTTTAATTATCGGAATGACATCATATTTGCCAAAATTAACCGATAATTATCGGACGCCGATATTATCGTGCATCCCTACTAAAAAGACTAATCTCTTATTTAGACTAAAGATGATCCAGCTACTGACAGAGGAAGCCAAGCACATGAAGTCAGTGTCTGATTATTTTACCAGGCCAAAACCAGATGCACTAGACCATTTCTTGAGTTTCTATAGTGCAGAGAGCTTTTTTTTTTTTTTTTTTGCAAAGACAGCACAAATAGGACGTGGTTTTCATACAGTGAAGACAGACAAGCACTCTTGTGCTTCCTTTGTATAGCATTTGCTAAACTTACAGATAGCAGCTTGTTCATCAATGGCATGGCAAACTTGAAGCACATACATCAGAGAGTGGAAGAGCATGAGAGAAGCAGTGTACACAGAGGTTGTGCTGAAACATATTTCCTCAGGTCATCAAAAACAGTATTGAGAACCTCCTTATGGGACATCAGATGTCTTTCATAGAGAAGAGGTGTGCAAGAGGCAGCAAGTGTTGGAGTGCATCATAGATGCAAGTGGACACCGCTCGCTAAGTGTAACTGAGTTTAGTTAGCATGGCAGCATGGCACACAATTTGCCTGTTAACTGCACAAGCAACAGGAGCAAAAGAGCACATTGGAATCACATCAGAAACCTCTATAGCAAAGATTGCCATTCATCTTTGAAGCTTCAACTCTTCCAAACCTGTACACAAGTGATGTCCCAATTCATAACAAGTGATTTATAAATATTATTTTAATAGCCTAGTAACATGATTGCACCTACAGTAGCATGAATAGGACTAACCTTAAGAGATGGACAACTCAAAGTAAAGCTGATTAAGATGTTGAATTCTATTAATTTATTTATCCCCATATTAAAAGTTGAAATATGTGCTTCTTCTGCTGTGTCTCCCACAGCAACAGCACTATCAATGAGCAGTAGTTCTCTGGACTCACAACAGTAACATAAGCTGTGGCTGTTATATGGAGACACCTGCACATGTGAGCTTTGCCAACCAAGCACATTTTAATAATGGCAGTAGCAACTGAGATGATAAAATAAGACCAAAGAAAAGGTCATATCATGACAATGAAATGGAAATGGTTTGGTTTTGCTATCAAACACAGTATACATACATACATTGATCAGCCACAACACTGTGACTGCTGACAGGTGAAGTGAATAACAGTAATCATATTGGTACTATGTGGTGTTCTGATGGAAAACCTTGGATTTTGGCAAGCATGTTGCTGAGACTTAGACACCCAAATAAACACTGTCCCAGTACAAGCACACTTTCTCATGCAAATGGAAATCCTCAATATCACTGGCCTATCCATGAAAAAAAAACACACCCTGCCACATCACAAAATCATCCAACAATCAGGAACATCTTGAGGAACATGAAAATATGTTGATTTGACCTCCAAACTTCCTAGATCCCATTCTCATCAAGCATCAACAGGATGCAGTGGAACAAGTTTGATTGACAGAGCCCAACTGCACAACCCAGAATACCCAAAGGATCCACTGCCAACATCTTGGTGCCAGACCCCATAGGACACCCTGAGAGGTCCTTTTGTCCATGCCAAATGGTTCAGAGCATTTTTGATGACATAAGAGAGACCAACACAATATTAGGCTTTAATGTTATGCCTAATCAGTGTATAAGTACATGACAAAATTACTTCTCATGAATTTATTTCTTCCGTGACAGCAACATGTTGTTGGAGCTTGCAGAAAGTCCTGTAAGATAAACCAGACTGACTAAACACATTTAGCACTGACTGACTTTGAAAGACCGGCTGTAAATGGACTGAAAACACTTGCTAGCCTAGCAATACTATGGCTACAAACAATCCATAATGCAACACTTTCAGTCTTTCCATGAAAAAATTATATCTGTGTGTGAATACATAATTGTCACGTCCTTGAAAGTCATAAGCCGTCGCCCACATGCAATTTATTTATTTTTTGCAGTATTATTTAAACAACTGTATCTCATGGCCTGCACCTCTGGTTAGCTGAAAACCCTCCCCTCCTGTTTTCACTCTCCTAATCAGAGGATCATTGTCACCTGGAGCAGGAGTGTCTCATCAGTGCTTGGTCTTCTCCTGCTTCAAAAGAAGGACGCTGATCTACAGTCAGCGCCAGACTGTTGTACTTACATCATCAGTTAACTCTAGCCAGATTAAGTTTTGTTTGATTCTCTGAGTTTCCTTGCCTGGCACTAATTCTACATTTCTGTGTGTAGTTACGTCCAGATCTCTGCCTGAACCGTCTGCTTCTCCGCCAACACCTGGACGCTATTCTGCCCTGCCAGTCACCCGAAGTCTGCCGAGTCATCCTGACCACCTCACATGCCACACCTCTGGACCCATTCCTGCCCACCGCTCTCCCTGCTGTCAGCTAAGTTGAGAGGCTTAGGTACCGGTCAGAGATTGTAGTGGTTTGCTTCACCACCCAGTTACTTGTCCTTTGTGGTCGTGATTCTGTAATACTGTGTGCATTAGCATTTTCCGTTTTTGGGCAACGTGTGTTTTCCGTTACTCGTTACTTTGTAGTTATTGCGCCGTATGCGCCTTGCCTTTAGTTCAGTATTGTTGGTGTTTTGTGATGGGTGTGCGTTAGCTCTGATGCCCCGGTGTTTTGAGCTGCTTGCGCTTCTGTTAGGTGAGTTTGTGTATTGCGCCATATAAGCCCCTGCCTGTAGTTACTTATTCCGGTGTTAGCTCTTGGTATGTTTTCGCTTTGGTAATGCTGTGTACCGTTCCTGCGCATCTGTTTAGTAAATACTGTGTATCGCGCTATATGCGCCCCTGCTGGTAGTTATTGTCTCCGATGTTTGGCGCTAGTGTGCTAGACTCAGATTACCCTGTGTATTGAGCTTCAGTAAATCCTGTGCTTTGCTCCTTATGTGCCCCCCGCCCGCAGTTTAGTTACTCCGAAGTTTGGGGTATAGTGTGCCTCGGTTCAGATAACCCTGTGTCTAGTGCTGAGTGCGCTTCCATTCCGTTTTTTCTCTTTGTTTAAGCTCTGTGGAGTTTTTCGGCGCCTAGTTCTGATATCGGCATTTAGCACCTCACATAATTTAACCTGTCCTCCTATACTGTTGACCCTGTCAGTAAGCTAGTTTCCTTGGTTCCTGGTAACAACTTCCAGTGATTGTATATATTGTATTATTGATAGTTTTTGTAATACAAACCGGAAATTCAACTTCTTTGAACTGTGTTGTCTGTCTGCACCTTGGTCTCAGCATTTCCCGTGACACTGCAGGGCACTCATAAAGTGCATACTCTGCCAAAGCCAGTGACAAGACATATGGACAGATTGATGGTACTGACCACATATCACCACCTCAGTTTTGACCATAGTGGACGAGTGACAATCACACAAGTGCTGCTATTTTGCTATTGTTGCACAGCTGATCCTGGAGTTTTTCTTGACAGTGGAAAGGGTAACAGCGTTTGTTGGATTGGTAAATACTGTCACTAGTTTTAATGAAGACTCATTCTGAGTCATGCTTTCATAATAATATACTGCACAAAACAAGATTGAACAGTTTAACAAAACAGATAAATATAACAACCCTAGTAATAACAAAAAGAAGACTAATGCAGATACAGTCATGAACAATAAGGCAAAAAAAGGAGATGTAGATGAGATGCATTTATTTGCACTGCACTAATTAAAGATCTGCATTGATCACAGTCACATTTTTCAAAGTCTTACTTCGTAAAAAAATACACCAGACCCAGCAAAACAGAAACAGCTTTTGGCTGTTTATGATTAGGCTCTAACTAGGTGAAAAAAATGGGTTATTAGAACACATACAGTCCTGTGAAAAAGTAGTCACCCACCTACAGATATCTTCTGTGTGTGCATATTTGTCACACTTAAAAGTAAAGATCCATCCATCCATCCATCATCTATACACCGTTTAATCATCAGTCATTTACGTAATATTGTCAAAATCAGAAATATCTTGTCTCAGAGTGATGCTGAGAAACTAGTCCATGCATTTGTAACCTCCAGGCTGGACTACTGTAATTCTTTATTGTCAGGATGTCCCAGTAACTCTCTTAAAAACCTCCAGCTGATCCAAAATGCTGCAGCCAGAGTTCTGACAGGAACCAGTAAAAGAGATCATATTTCTCCTGTATTGGCTTCTCTTCATTGGCTCCCTGTAAAATCCAGGATAGAATTTAAAATCCTGCTTCTAACATACAAAACTGTTAATGAACAAGCTCCCTCATATCTTAAAGACCTTATTGTACCTTATCATCCTAACAGAGCCCTTCGCTCTGAGACTGCAGGTTTACTTGTGGTTCCCAGAGTTTCCAGAAGTAGAATGGGAGGCAGAGCCTTCAGTTATCAGGCTCCTCTGCTGTGGAATCAGCTCCCAGTTTGGGTTCGGGGGGCAGACACCCTCTCTTCTTTTAAGATTAAGCTTAAAACTTTCCTATTTGACAAGTCTTATAGTTAAGGCTGCTCAGGATCACCTGAGCTGTCCCTCAGTTAAGCTGCCATAGGTTTAGACTGCTGGGGGACTCACATGATGCACTGGGCTCCTCTCCTCTCCTCTCTGTACTGTCATATATCACCATTACATATGACTAACCTATGTTTTCCCCCCCAAGGTTCTGTGTCCTGCTTGTTCTCTCCGTGGATGTCCCTGGATCTGGAGCTCAACATCCCTGATCTGGAGCTCAACGTCCCTGGTCTGGAGCTCAACGTCCCTGATCTGGAGCTCAACGTCCCTGGTCTGGAGCTCAACGTCCCTGATCTGCAGCCGCTGGCCTCACCACCTCCAACCCCTACCCCAACCTCTCCTACTATCCCTCCCTCCCTCCCTCCCTCCTCCTCCCCACTCCCAACCCAACCGGTCAAGGCAGATGGCCGCCCTCCCTGAGCCTGGTTCTGTCGGAGGTTTTTTTTCCCCCCTTCCCTGCCATGGGGGGTTTTTGGTTCCTTCCCACCGTCGCTGACTGCTTGCTCATAGGGAATCCAAAAGCAACCTTGGATTGTTGGGTTTTTCTGTTTCTGTTTCCTGTTCTTTCTTACAATGTTAAGCGCTTTGTGACGACCTGTGTTGTAAATATGCGCTATATAAATAAAACTGAATTGAATTGAATTGAATTAATCCTCTGCAGGGTTGCGAGGGGGCGGGAGCCTATCCCAGCCGACTTGGGCGAAGGCAGGGGACACCCTGGACAGGTCGCCAGTCTATCACAGGGCCACACATAGAGGCAGACAACCAAGCACACTCACATTCACACCTACGGACAATTTAGAACAATCAATTAACCTCAGTTGTTTTTGGACTGTGGGGGGAAGTCAGAGTACCTGGTGAAAACCCATGCATGCACAGGGAGAACATGCAAACTCCACACAGAGATCCAAGGTGTTCCAACCTGGGACGTGGGATCTTCTAGCCGTGAGATGACGCTGCTAACCACCAAGCCACTCTGCAGCCCCCACGTAAAGATCATCAAACCAATTTTAATATAACCCAAGAAAACACAAAATGTTTTTTTTCAATTGAGGATTTCATTTACTGAAGGAAAAATGCTGTCCAGCCCCACCTTGGCCTGTGTGAGTAACTACCCCTACACCTAATTGCTGGTTAGGCCACCCTTGACAGCAAAAACTGCAATTAAACATTTGTCATCAGTGATCAGCTTGTGATCAGTCCTTTACACCGCAATTTCAGCCCACTCTTCTCTGCAGTATAGTTTTAATTTGGCCACATGGTTTTCAAGCAAGAACTGCTCTTTTAAGGTCTTGCCACAGCATCTCAATTGGATTCAAGTGAGAACTGTGACGAGGCCACTCCAAAACCTGAAGTTTGTTCTACTTGATCCATTTTGAGGTGGACTTGCTTGATTGGCATGCTGCGTAATCCATCACACTACCACCACCACCATGTTTCACTGTTGCTATGATGTTCTTGTGGAATGCAGTATTAGCTTCATGCCAGCTGTAATGGGACCAATGCCTTCCAAAAAGTTCCACCTTTGACTCATTAGTTCACAGGATGTTATCCAAAAGTCTTGGGGCTCATCCAGATATTCTTTTGCAAATACCAGACAAGTCTTTATGTTGTTTTTGGTCCCTCAGGGCTCGGTGCTTGGTCCTCTCCTCTTCATCCTCTACCTCCTCCCCCTCGGTCAAATTATCCATAACCACAGTCTCCATTTTCACTGTTACGCTGATGACATTCAACTCTGCATATCCACTAAATCTATCAACCCTCAGGCCCATTCTACCCTCTCAAACTGTCTTTCTGATGTCAGCCTCTGGATGCAAACAATTTGCTGTGCTAAATCCAACATTCTCATAATAGGTCCCAATTCCCTCACCTCAACAGCCCAGGACTTCCGCCCTTCCTTGGACAACTTCATCCTCTCACCCTCACCCCACTGCTGCAACCTTGGAGTCATCTTTGACAACAAACTCACCTTTTCTTAACACATTAAACTAGTCACAAAAACAGCTTTTCATCACCTAAAGATATTCTCCCGCCTTCGCCCCTCTCTCTTTTTCCCTGCAGCTGAAACCCTCATTCATGCTTTCATCACTTCCCGCATCGACTACTGTAACAGTATCTTGTATGGCTCAACCAAAAATCTCCTCAATAAACTTCAGTATATCCAAAACTCTGCCGCCCGCCTCCTCACCCACACCCGTTCAGGCCCCCTCTTACCTTAAGGACTTGCTCCACCCCTACACCCCTTCCAGTACCCTTTGTTCTTCTGATGCAAATCTCTTGACCATCCCCAGGACCAGGCACCGAACCTGGGGGGACAGAGCTTTCTCTGTTGCCCCCCTTTGGAACTCACTCCCACAACATATCTGTGATACCATTGACCCCTACCTTCAAGACTAAATTAAAAACACACCTTTTCCATTCCGCTTTCAACTTGTAATCGCCCCAAATTTATATAGACCATACACAATACATTGTATGACTTCTACAATATTTTTTTTTCTACTACACCTTCAACTGTATTTCTTCTGTTTTCTTTTTGATTGTTTCATTTGTATATCTGTATTTGTGTCTGTTTTTAACCTGTAAAGCATCTTTGAGTTTTTGAAAAGCGCTCAATTAATGCAATGTATTATCATTATTATTATTAAGAGTGGTTTGCCATTTTTGCCCAGTGTCTTCCTTATTGTGGAATCATGAACACTGACCTTAACTAAGGCAAGTGAGGCCTGCAGTTCTTCTGATGTTCATCTGGGTTCTTTTGTGACCTCCTGAATTAGATGCATACATGTTCTTGGAGAAATTTTGGTAGGCCAGCCACTCCTAGGAAGGTTCACCACTGTTACGTGTTTTCTCTATTTGTAGATAATGGCTCTCACTGTTGTTCACTGGAGTCCCAGACCCCTAGCAATGGCTTTGTGACTCTTTCCAGACTGATAATCAGAATCAGAATCAGAATCAGAATCAAGTTTATTGCCAAGTAATTTTTACATTACAAGGAATTTGTCTTGGTCTGTTGGTGCAAACGATTAAGATAGTAAGAAATAAAATAACATTAAAAAAATATAAAAGAAAAAGTGGAATAGAATAAAATATATACAGATAAGTACACTGGCATATGTGCAAAATGTCAGGTGGATAGTGCAAGACAGTGCAAAAAAAAGCAGATGTGCATTCGTGTCCATGACAAGTGTCTCTGGGGTGGGAGGGTGGGGATGTCAGTGGGGGTCAGGGGCCTTGTTTAAGAGGCTGGCTGCAGATGGAAAGAAACTGTTTTTGTGGCGTGAGGTTTTGGTCCTGATGGACCGCATCCTCCTGCCAGAGGGCAGTGATTGGAAAAGTCTGTGTCCAGGGTGGGAGGGGTCAGCTACAATCCTCCTTGCTCGCCTCAGAGTCCTGGAGGTGTACAGGTCCAGGAGGGATGGGAGACTGCAGCCAATCACCTTCTCCGCTGAGCGAATGATACGCTGCAGCCTGCCCTTGTCCCTGACAGTGGCAGCAGCGTACCAGATGGTGATGGATGAGGTGAGGATGGACTCTATGATGGAGGTGTAGAAGTGCACCATCATAGTCTTTGGCAGGTTGAATTTCCTCAGCTGCCGCAGAAAGTACATCCTCTGCTGAGCCTTCTGGTGATGGAGCTGATGTTCAGCTCCCACTTGAGGTCCTGGGAGATGACAGTTCCCAGGAAGCGGAAGGAGTCCACAGTGTCCACCTGGGATTTAAACAGGGTGATGGGGACAGGTGGGGCTGCGTTCTTCCTAAAGTCCACCACCATCTCCACTGTCTTTAGAGCATGAAGCTCCAAGCTGTTCTGGCTGCACCAGGTCACCAGATGGTCAATCTCCCACCTGTAGGCAGACTCATCACCACCAGAGATGAGTCCGATGAGGGTGGTGTCATCAGCAAATTTCAGGAGCTTGACTGACTGATGACTGGAGGTGCAGCTGTTGGTGTACAGGGAGAAGAGCAGAGGAGAAAGGACGCAGCCTTGGGGGGAACCGGTGCTGATGCAGCGGGAGTCAGAGACATGATCACCCAGCTTCACGTGTTGCCTCCGGTTGGATAGGAAGTCTGTAATCCACCTACAGGTGGGGTCAGGCACGCTGAGCTGGGAGAGCTTGTCTTCCAGAAGAGCCGGGATGATTGTGTTGAAGGCAGAGCTGAAGTCTGAATCCTGGCATAGGATCCTGGGGAATCCAGGTGCTGGAGAATGTAGTGGAGGGACATGTTGACAGCATCGTATACAGACCTGTTGGCTCTGTAGGCGAACTGCAGGGGGTCCAGGAGTGGGTTTGTGATGGATCTGAGGTAAGACAACACAAGGCGCTCAAAAGACTTCATCACCACAGAGGTCAGGCCGACGGGTCTGTAGTCATTAAGTCCTGTGATCCTTGGTTTCTTAGGGACAGGGATGATGGTGTAGGTTTTGAAGCAGGATGGCACATGGCATGTCTCCAGTGAGATGTTGAAGATGTCTGTGAACACTGGGGACAGCTGGTCAGCACAGTGCTTCAAGGTGGATGGAGAGACAGAGTCAGGCCCGGCTGCTTTACGGGGGTTCTGCCTCTTGAAGAGCCTGTTGACGTCCCTCTCAAGTATGGAGAAAGGCGTCGCTGTAGATTAAGAGGTGAAGGGAGGGGAGGGAGTCACTGAGGTAGGCAGTGGAGAAGAGGCCTGGGCCCCTTCTGTGGTGGGGGAGGTGGAGCTGATTTGCTTGGACTGCTGAATGGAGTCATGCTGAATGGAGTCGTGGGGGGTGGTGGTGTCAGGACCGACCCATTGTCTTTCAAAACGACAATAAAACTCATTCAGGTTGTTGGCCAGCCGCAGGTTGTTTGCACAGTGGGGGGCTCTAGATTTGCAGTTTGTGATCTGTCTGAGCCCTTTCCAGACAGAGGCAGAGTCGTTGGCTGAGAATTGCTGTTGAAGCTTCTCAGAGTACAGTCGTTTAGCTTCTTTCACCGCCCTGCTAAACCTGTACTTAGCCTCCTTGAATCTGTCTCTGTCCCCACTCCTGAATGCCTCTTCCTTCTGCAGCCTCAACTGTCTGAGTTTAGCTGTGAACCAGGGTTTGTCATTGTTATAACTCACCCTGGTGCGTGATGGTACACAGCAGTCCTCACAGAAGCTGATGCATGATGTCACAGCTTCTGTGTACTCATCCAGACAGTTAGTAGCAGTCCTGAAGACATCCCAGTCAGTACAGTCCAAACACGCCTGAAGGTCCTCCACAGCTTCACTGGTCCACTGCCTTGACTTCCTCACCACAGGTTTGCAGAGCTTTAATTTCTGCCTGTAAGCAGGAATCAGATGGATCATGGCGTGGTCAGAGCATCCCAGTGCAGCGCAGGGAACAGCATGGAATGCGTTGCTCACTGTAGTGTAACAGTGATCCAAGATGTTCTTCTCTCTGGTGGAGCATTTAATAAACTGTCTGTATTTGGGGAGTTCGTGGCTGAAGTTACCTTTGTTAAAGTCTCCGAGGACAATAACTAAGGAGTCCGGGTATGTCCGCTCCACGCACAGTATCTGGTCGGAGAGCGTGCGCTGTGCCTCTTGCACGTTGGCCTGCGGTGGGATGTAAACGCCGACCAGTATGAATGAAGCGAACTCACTGGGCAAGTAGAAGGGTTTACAGTTTATGAATAAAGATTCCAGAGAAGGAGAACAGTACTGTTGAATCACTAATCAATGACTTTGTGCCACATCTGTTCTTGAATGTCTAGAAAGTGGCATCAGTTGCTGATTTTTGAGACCCTTTAGTATACTTTACAATACCTGACAGGTTATTGTTGTGTCATGGATAGTAATTAGGGCCCGAGCACTAGAGTGCGTAGGACCCTATTGTTCCTGCTATGTTTCTTTGGTGGTTTGGCGGTTGGTTTGGCGGTTGGTTTGACGGTTTCTTTGGCAGTTTCTTTTTCTTACGTCAATTTGAACCTCAATTTGACCCCCTAAACATGCTCAAAAACTCCCCAAATTTGGCACACAAATCAGGACTGGTGAAAAATTTAGTATTTTGGGGGAATTACACATATGAATGGCAAAATGACTCAATAGCGCCACCTTGAAAATTGGGCTTTAGTGAAGTTAATACGGCTAGTTCCACGTAAACTCATGAAATTTGGTACACACGTACAGTAGCCCAAGACAAAAACATTCCTGCTTTTAAAATTTCGAAAAAGGCTCAACGGCGCCCCCTAGAGCACGTGGTGTGTAGGCATTGGAATTTAACAAACTCCTCCCAGGATTTTTGGCCGATCTTCACCAAATTCGCTGTGTGGCATCTAGACCCGTCCAGGATGAAAAGTTATTAAAATCTCGTGGATACGTCACACGGTGTGGGCGTGGCATGGCGGCCATTTTGAACAAAAAAGCTCCATGGCGCCTCCTAGAACACGTGGTGCGCAGGCATTAGAATTTAACAAACTCCTCCCAGGATTTTGGTCCCATCTTCACCAAATTTGCTGTGTGGCACTACACCCCTCCAGGATGAAAAGTTATTAAAATCTTGTGGCTGCATCACACGGTGTGGGCGTGGCATGGCGGCCATTTTGAACAAAAAAACTTAACGGCGCCCCCTGGAACACGTGGTGCGCAGGCATTGGAATTTAACGAACTCGTCCCAGGATTTTTTTCCGATTTTCACCAAATTTGCTGTGTGGCATCTAGACCCCTCCAGAATGAAAAGTTATTAAAATCTTGTGACTGAGTCACACGGTGTGGGCGTGGCATGGCGGCCATTTTGAATTAAAAAGCTCAGCCACGCCCCCTGGAAAACGTAGTGCACAGGCATTGGAATTTAACGAACTCCTCCCAGGATTTTTGGCCGATCTTCACCAAATTGGCTGTGTGGCATCTGGACCCATCCAGGATGAAAAGTTATTAAAGTCTCGTGGATACGTCACACGGTGTGGGTGTGGCATGGCGGCCATTTTGAACAAAAAATCTCAACGGCGCCCCCTAGAAAACGCTGTGCGCAGGCATTGGAATTTATCGAACTCCTCCCAGGATTTTTGGCCCATCTTCACCAAATTCGCTGTGTGGCATCTGGACCACTCCAGGATGAAAAGTTATTAAAATCTTGTGGCTGCATCACACGGTGTGGGCGTGGCATGGCGGTCATTTTGAACAAAAAAGCTCCATGGCGCACCCTAGAAAACGTGGCGAGTAGGCATTAGAATTTAACGAACTCCTCCCAGGATTTTTATCCGATTTTCACCAAATTTGCTGTGTGGCATCTAAACCCCTCCAGGATGAAAAGTTATTAAAATCTTGTGGCTGCGTCACACGGTGTGGACGTGGCATGGCGGCCATTTTGAACAAAAAAGCTCCATGGCGCCCCATAGAACACGTGGTGCGCAGGCATTGGAATTTAATGAATTCCTCCCGGGATTTTTGTCCCATCTTCACCAAATTCGCTTTGTGGCATCTACACCCCTCAAGGATGAAAAGTTATTAAAATCTTGAGGCTGCGTTACACGGTGTGGGCGTGGCATGGCGGCCATTTTGAACAAAAAAGCTTAACATTGTACAATGGAACACGTGCGCAGGCATTGGAATTTAACGAACTCCGCCCAGGATTTTTGTCCCATCTTCACCAAATTGGCTGTGTGGCATCTAGACCCCTCCAGGATGAAAAGTTATTATAATCTCGTCGTTATATCACATGGTGTGGGCGTGGCATGGCGGCCATTTTGAACAAAATCGCCATGTGGAACGAAATGGGTTTTGGAGGTGACGGGATCCATGTAAAATCACCAAATCCACACAAATCCTCATTAATCTCAAGACCTAATATTTATTATACAATTCAGGAATGGGCGTGGTCAAACGGCTCCACAATGCCTCCTACAAATATTCAAATACTCATATAAAATCATCGCTTTATCCTACAAACATGAAATTTGGTACATACATATAGTATCCCAAGACCAACAGATTTGCAGTCGAAATTCCAATCGGCTCTATGGTGCCCCCTAGACAAGGTCGTGTGGAGAGGAGTGCGGTGAAGAGCGAGGGTCCGTCCGACGCTGCTTGCAGCTTTAACTGTTATTGTGTTGTTAGTTTGATAGATTTGGTTATTTCAATAAATGTAAAGATAAGTTACATTTTAAAAATAAGTTTCTTAAATGTAAAAATAAGTTCAGTTGACTCAACTGTTTTGTTTTTTCACACTTTGGTCCCCAACTTGTATAGATTCCAGCTACCTAGCTTTTATAAGTAACCTTCAGCTTAAATAATGTCCCGATCATTCCTGAAGCTCTCCTTGACTGCTCAACAAGAGCTGCATCATGTGCATCATTGTTAAATTAATTTGAACTAAATATTTTGCTGGTTGAATATTAGTAGATTGTGTAATAATTCTGCATAAGTAGTTCAAACTCTATTTCAGCATACATTTTCCCTACACTAGATTCAATAAGCCTGGCAGTAATCTTATGTGGGTGTGGCCAGTGAAATTGAACCCAATTGCCAAATGAATTAGGTTATTTGGTAGATTTGGTAGCTAAGGGGGCAATTACTTTTTCACATTGGGCAAGATGGGCTGGACAGCATTTTTCCTTCAAAAAATAAAACCATCATCAAGGAACTGCATTTTGTGTTTGAAGTTTGTCAGTGAAAACGTTCCACATTGTTATAGGGCCTTGTCGGATTCAAACTCCTACAACAAAACTTTTATTACACCTCTTGTGTTTTTTTGTAATAGTCTATTTTGATTTATGATGTACTACCATTTATCTATGACGAATATATTGGTGTATACTGGGTCTTCTTATTGATCAATAACCCCATATGTTACATATATTTTGTGCTGCAGTTGGCAGTAAAAACCTTTTTCATTCCTCCTCATCGGAATGTATAACTGATAATTGTTGTTGTAAGGCCACAACAGAACGATCCCACAGCACCGTGCTCTGCACTGTAACTGCTCTGCCTTAGACTTTACTACTGTAATGAAAATTCATTCTCATGCATCTCCATGTGGGACCTGTTTTGTAGCCTGAAGATGCTAAAAAGCATTGAGAAGTTGACAGTAGTAAGGCAGTTGAAAAACCAAGAGAACAAGGAGGAAATGAAGGATGCAAACGCAAACAGATAAAGAGATCGAGAGACAGAGAAGGTGGGGATAGACGCTTGGGGTGGGGAAGCCACTGCGGAGACAACTGGAGGTGTCGCCATAGAAACAAAGTAGGCTCCACTGATCTCATTAGAGACTAAACAGCCAGGGGAACAGTTCTTTCTGAGAGAGAGAATAGATAGTTTTTTATACACACATTCATATCTTTACAGGTACAGTACAGGACTGATCGAATGAAGTACCTTGCACTTTCACTGTGATTGGTAATTTAATTTTTTTGCAGTGCTCATTTGTTATCTGGTAAAACTTCAAATATTACATGTACTATTACAGTGTATCAGATTGGTAATACAGGTTTATTTCTTGACATCACTGTAGCTTGTGCATATTTAGTAAATCACAATAGTAACTAACAGGCATCTATGTAATAATCCTTAATAATATTTCCCAAATGCATAAACAGGTTAAGTTTATTATAAGGCCTGCAACTAACATTCAGTGCCAAATTTCATGTGTGCATGTTGTTCTCCTTAAAAACCTAAAATCTAACAAAAACCTAAGATGAAGGAAAGACAGTTTTTACAGATTAGTATATCTGTTTTATTTTAATTGTTTAGTTTTATTACCAAATCTGAACAGCAAAACCAGTTAAACTCTTCTTGACTGGGAAGAACTTTTTGACAACATAGTATATGATACACTGTGTCATGCCCATGGGGAAAAATGACTGGGGAGAAACAAATGTGCCAGCAGCATTGCCAAGAGAAGCTAATGACAGAACAGAAATATTCTTCTAATTTTCCTTTTTTTCAAAACACAATAGAATAGAAGAATCAAACAGAAAGCTTTATGGTTATTATACAAAGTACAAGAAGATTTAAAGAGCCGCTCCCTCAGTGCACCAACAATGCAGAGAGCTATGGCTATGTTGTCCTTGGTGGATGTCGGTGTGGTTCCAGAGTCAGAGGGAGACAGGCTTTAATGTGCTGTAGAACCAGTCTCTCAAAGCATTTGGTAATTATTGGAGTGAGTGCAATGGGCCGGTAAACATTGAGGGTGGCTGTAGGAGACTTTTTGGGAACTGGAATGATTGTTGCTGATTTCAGGCAAGGCGGGATGGCAGCTTGTGTGAGAAACAGGTTGAAGATGACACTGAAGACCTGTGAGAGCTGGTAGGCGCATACCTTGAGCACCTTCCCAGGTACTCCATCTGGGCCTGCTGCCTTTCTGAGATTCACAGACCAGAGCACACGTCTTACATCCTGCACCTCTAGGGTAAGTGGGGGGTGCTGGAGACTGGAGAGGGTTGCAGTGGGGTGGCTGAGGTCTGTGTTTGAGTCTCGAAGTAGGCGAAGAAGCTGTTCAACTCTTCTGCCAGTGCCACCCAAGTCTCCAGATGCCACATCACAGCCTCTGTAGTTCATGATGCTCTGTAAGCCCTGCCACACTTGCCCGGGGTTGTTGCTGTCGACATGATTCTCTATCCTCTTCTTGTAGTCTACTTCAGCAGCACTAATGCCTCTCCTTAGATCAGCATAAGCGGCGCTGTACAGAGCTCTGTCGCTTGACCTGAAGGCTGAGTCGTGGGCCTGGAGGAGAATGCGAACCTGGCTTGTCATCCAAGGTTTCTGGTTTGGGAAAAACCGGATACATTTATCCACGGTAATGTTTCCAGTGCAGTACTTGATGTAACAGTATAGTCTCTGTAAATACTGCCAGGTCCTCCTGGTAAAAGACATCCTACTGGGTCTGTTCAAAACACCCCTGAAATTGGGGGAGAGCATCCTCAGGCCAGGTGGTAACGGTTCTCTTTGTGGGCTTTGTTTGCCAGCTGAGGGGGATATACGCTAGGGTGAGAAGCAGGGAGAGGTGGTCTGACTTGCCCAGGTGGGGGAGGGGTACGACTCTGTAAGCATGCTTAATTTGGAATACGCATGATCCAGAGTGTTCTCTCCTCTAGTTGGGCATCTAACATGTTGGTGGAATTTCAGGAGTACTGACTTTAGAAGTTTTCCCTATTAAAGTCACCTGCAATGATGTGGACATCATCGAGGTGGGCGCGCTGATGTTTGTTCATGGCATTTAGCAGTAGAGAGAGTGCCGTGTTTTTATGAGCGTCTGGTGGTATGTAGACGACAGTAATGATAACAACAGTTAGCTCTCTCAGTAGAAAAAAGGGTCGACATCTCATAGACATGAATTCCAGATCAAGGCAGCAGTGTCTGTCTGTGATAGTGCTGTTCTTACACCAACCACCATGAGCATAGATGCAGAGCTCCTCTGCTCTGTTCTTACCATAGTCTCTGTTCCTGTCCCAGTGGTGTAGCATGTGGTCTGCTAACTGCACCGTAGCATCTGGGATTTGTGGATGGGGCCAGGTCTCCGTGATGAGCACAAAGCACTCACGAATATATAGATTCTCAGCCAGTTGTAAATCCAGATCGTTTGTTTTCTGTACTAAGGATCTGGCTTTTTTGAGATAGAAACTCTGCAGAGGGGGTTTAAGTGGCTGCTTCTTTAGCCTAGCCAGTAGCCCGGCTCTACAGCCTCGCTTTTTTAGGGCCCGAGCACTACAGTGCGTAGGACCCTATTGTTCCTGTAGTGTTTCTTTGGCGGTTTGGCGGTTGGCTTGGCGGTTTCTTTTTCTTACGCCACTTTGAACCTCAATTTGACCCCCTAAGCATGCTCAAAAACTCCCCAAATTTGGCACACAAATCAGGACTGGTGAAAAATTTAATATTTCGGGGGAATTACACATATGAATGGCAAAATGACTCAATAGCGCCACCTTGAAAATTGGGCTTTAGTGGAGTTAATATGGCTAGTTTCACGTAAACTCATGAAATTTGGTACACAAGTACAGTAGCCCAAGACAAAAACATTCCTGCTGTTAAAATTTCAAAAAAGGCTCAACGGCGCCCCCTAGAGCACGTGGTGTTCAGGCATTGGAATTTAACGAACTCCTCCCAGGATTTTTGGCCGATCTTCACCAAATTCGCTGTGTGGCATCTGGACCACTCCAGGATGAAAAGTTATTAAAATCTTGTGGCTGCGTCCATAGACATATAAAGAGTAGACGCCGCATTGGTTGCTAGGGCGCAAGAAACGCGGCCGCCATCTTGGACCGGTCATTGTACTGACAGCTGAGCAGCAGAACGAACGAGATGCCAGAGCACTGTGCCGCATATTCATGCTCAAATCGGCGAAGGAGGGATTACCTTTCACAAGTAAGACTGAACATTACTATTGGTTGTGTTTTGTGAATCAAATATTACTGTACTGTATTTATACCGACCAGCGAAAACGCGGCCAGCTAGCTAGGCTATGTTTAGTGCCGGTGTTGATCCGTCTGTGAACTGAGACTTTATAAGTCATATTCCATAACACTGACTTAGATTACAACTGACACAGGAATGCTAAAACAAATATTACTGGTATAACATTGAAAAGCGAATTTTACACAGGTGGCACAGACTGTATTATTCACATGTAATTCACACTAACAACAGTAGGCTACCTCTAATGTCTCATACCTATCCATTCATTATCAACAGAAATGCACCAAAGTAGGAGTTTTGTTGAAGAAAGGTTGTACGAAATTTGAAGAAAGAAAATAAGCTTGACCTCTTTTGTAATATGTTTTTGTTTTGACTCCCACAAATCTTCCATTTTCATTTTGAAGGTTTCCCAAAGACAAATATATGAGGAAGAGGTGGGAGGTGGCTTTGAGGAGGGAAGGATTCACTGCAAGTGATTCATCAGTGCTTTGCTGTGAACATTTTAAGGAGGACGATTTTGATAGGACAGGTCAGATTGTCCGACTCAAAGATGGTGTTATTCCATCCATCTTCAGCTTCCCAGTTCACCTCCAAAGAGTAAGTGTATCATCTTAAGGCTATTAGCATTCATAAATGTAAATATTCTATTATCAATCACAGGGCAGGGTGAGATACTTAGCCCTGTATATTCTTTTTCATTTTAGCCGGAAAGGGGGCAGGAGTACATCTACCTCCAGAAGAGCTGAAGAGAGCCTGTCTGTGGCCTCTCTGGATGATCCAGAAGCTGGACCCTCAGACTCACAACCTCAACCTAATGATGTGAGTATTTCTACTGTAAAAATTATATCATAATGGACCTGGACATATTCAAATCTCACTTGTTTGCTGTCACTCATATTAAACACATTCACACATAAACCCATTCACAAGCAAATGAAGACATGTTGATCATGTATTCCTGACACACACACACACACACACACACACACACACACTCTCTCTCTCTCTCTCCCTCTCTCCCTCTCTCTCTCTCTCTCTCTCTCTCACACACACACACACACACACACACACTGCTTGCAGTGGCTTTGACAGGTGATGACTATAAGAAAGAATGTGAGTCATACACTAGTGGTTTCAAAGTGATGTGTGTGAAGTGAAACATCACTCAAACCATGTTCGTCCCTCTCTCTAGGATCATAGCTATGCTTTGCCTGCTTCTCCTACCGCTCTTAAGATCAGACTGAATGAAGCCCTAGCAAGAGTGGAAAGTCTGGAGCGAGAGAAGAAAAACGCCATGGCCAGAGAAAAGAGGGCAAAGACCACGGTAGAGAGTCTTTTGGGGGATTTGAGGGAAAAGAACCTCATTAATGAAGAAACTCAAAGAGAGGCTTGAAATCTACTCGGGTAAAATGAAATCAGCACTTTGAAATTCATGTACATGTTATTCTTGCACTCTTTATTAAACTCCTTAGTTATTATCTGAAGGGGACTTATTCATTTTTTCTCACAAAATTTCAGGTCTTCAGATAGACTTCATGGCAAAGCAGGGCCATGAGTATTCAAAAGAGTACAGGGAGTTTGCACTCACGCTCCATCTGCATGGTCCGAAGGCATACAAGTACCTCCGAGAAACGCAACACTTTCCTCTCCGACATCCACATACATTACAAAGGTAGTCTTAATGTTGTCCAATTGAATTTTTGGCTATTACTGATGCAAACACGTTTAATAGCTAGTTCTCAATTTATTTATTTATTTATTTTTTACAGGTGGCTGTGCTCGGTGGATGACAAACCTGGCCTGAATAAGATGATGCTGGATATGCTGGAGAGAAGATGCCAAGAAGATCAAGATAAATATGGATGTGTTGCACTCATGTTGGATGCCATAGCCATCAGGAAACATGTGCAATATAATCCAAACACCCAGTCAATGTCTGGATTTGTGAACTTGGGTGATGGAAGCAGTGAGACTGATGTTGCTACTGAGGCTCTTGTGTTCATGGTGGTTGGCCTGCAAGGACATTGGAAGGCTCCCATTGCATACTACCTGACTAAGTCTCTGTCTCCAGACACACAAAGGGTCCTTATCAGTCATGCTTTGGAGGAGCTGCATGCACGGGGCATTCGGGTGGTATGTGCAACTATGGATGGTCATGCCTCCAATGTCAGCATGTGCAATCAACTTGGGTGTGAGCTGAAGGGAGGCCCACGAGAGCCACTTTGAACCAGTTTCCCGCATCCGGTGACTGGCGAGAAAGTATTTGTAATGATGGATGCTTGCCACATGCTCAAGTTGGCACGTAATATGTAGCAGGTAAATGAGGATCGTTGTAGACCTATTTGTACAAGTTTTGACTGTGCTGCTAAACTTATATCTAAATATTGTTATTTGATCATTTGTAGTTATGGCTGGATGGGATGATCACATTATGCTGTTTGCACTTGTTTGAGCAGTGACTGATTCTTATTCTGCAGGCATACAGTCCAATTGCATCGACCACTGGACAGATCAATTGGAGGTACATTAATCATCTCAATGATGTGCAAAAAAAGGATGGACTGCACGCTGCCAATAAAATTACAGACAAACATGTCTACTTTGAGAACCACAAGATGAGGGTGTCCCTGGCTGCGCAGACACTGAGTCACTGTGTCAGTGGCTCTCCGCACAATGAGGGATCTTGGGTACTCTCAGTTTAAAGACTGTGAGGCAACGGCAGAATTCATTGAGGTAATACTATTAATGATTATAAAACCAAGTACATGTTTTAAAAAAAAATGATTTGAGCAACAATTTGTTGACAATTCTGACTGACTCTAAATTCAACATTCAAATATTGTCATAAACCATGATATTGCATGTTCATCATAAATAAGAAAGTTTGTAGATAACCTTACACATAACTTCACAGATGTTTGAGTGGTAAAGCTCTGAAATTTACTGTAGTACAAAACAGACCTTTGGAAATAAGGAAGTCAAACAAATACTAATACTTGCATATTAACTCATTGAACATACAATTTAGAAATAAGTACTCTGTTCTTTGTATATTTTGAATAGATACATATTGATTTCAACTATTTGATACCTAATGTAAAATCTGTAATGATAGCCAATATTTCTTTATAGATGATTGACAGGCTGTTCGACATGATGAATGGGCGCAATCCTCGTGCCAAAGGATTCAAAGCTCCCTTGGGTGTTTTGAATTGGATGGAGAGAAAAACGTTTTTGTCGAGAGCTAGGGAGTACTTGCTCACTTTGGTGACAAAAGATGGAACACCCCTTCACCGATCGAAGAGGTCTATTAAAATAGTGCTTGTTATTCATGCATGAAAAGTTCATGACATGAGTTCAACAACACTTTGTTCCCTTATGCATCGAGTTCCTAAGATGCTCTGTTGTTCTGTTATGCATCGAGTTCCTAAGATGCTCCGTTCTCTACAGCAGGTTCATATGATGCTACTGTTACAGTGTTTTTTCTTTAGTATTGTGTCTCTGTTCAAATTGTTTTGTATCCGGTCCCACACAAGTGTCATAACGGTATGTATGCTAACATGATGCTCTTTTATTTAAATGTTTTTCAGTGTTCCGTTTTGTTTATGTCGGAAATGTTTTGTATTCAGTGTGTTTCAGGTCCTAGATTCTACAAAATGGTATGTTTTTACACAAGATCAATATTATGCATGTGTCTGAGGGATGGTATGTATGTTGATATGATGATCTCTTGTTTAAATGTTTTTCAATATGCAATTTTGTTCCTATTGGAATGATCTTGTATTCAGTGTGTTTCAGGTCCTAGATGTTTCTAAATGGTATGTATTACATAACATCAAGTACATGTAGATGTCAAAATGGTAGGTATTGCATGTGTTCTTGTTCTGAAATTTTCCCAGTTCTGCAAATATATTGTTCCAAGATAGTTAAGTGTACTAAAAGCATACTGTATAAGTTAAAGAAGAAACTGACCTGTCTTGTTTCGCCAGGATCAGAGTAATAAAACTTTTTTCTTTTGCAGGTACTTGTCTGTCATTGGATTTGTTATCAATATTGACACACTGATGCTGATGATTCCTGAGCTGCTCCAAGTTCAGCGGTATGTGCTCACAGACAGGTTCAGCCAGGATCACTTGGAGCTCCTATTTAATTCAGTCAGAGCGTCAGGTAGGATTGATGTTATTTTAATTACATTAAATTCTGAAAATACATTTAATTAATATCTTTATATGTTATGTCTGGGGAGTAATTATGCATTGTGTGCCTGTTTTCCATACAAGGCGGCTGGAATAACAATCCATCTGCAGGCCAGTTCCAGGCCATCTTCCGCCATCTGATGGTTCGTTGTGGTGTCTCACCTGGTGAGACCGGCAATGTGGCAGCCCAAAACGACACTGTGTCCCTGTCAGCAGTAGAGATGTCCTCTGCTGAAACTGCTGAAGAGCACCCATCTCCATTTGCGAACATTTCGGCCGTTGTGTGTGACCACAGTTATCTTCCGACTCGGTTTAGTGGTCTGGTGGAAAATGCTGTGGTCTACATAGCAGGATTTGTAGTCCGGCAGATTCTACGAAAGCTGTCCTGTGATGTGTGCCGTGCAAGCTTGGTCAGAGATGCTGCACCGTCATCATTTGACGAGAGCTACCACCTTCTCGTCCTGAAAAACAACGGCGGCCAATGATTCCATCACAAGGCACAGTGAAGGTTTGATTTTATAATCTTGTTAATTTTATTATTTTTATCTCTGTATGTTAAAGTTACTTTGTTCTTTCTCATTTTCTCTGTACTGTAAAGTGTCTTTCAGCACTGTGTAAAGTGCTATATAAATATAATGTATTACTATAATAATAATAATTATTATTACTATAAGGTGCTGAGAGTTGCAGAGAGGGTGATTCGCCAGGCTTCAACAAAGCAAGCTCCAAAGGTGTCAGCAGTCACACACATCGTCCAGGGGGATTGGAACCGAGGATGTTTTTCTGCTTGGGGAACACATTGAAGAAACACAGTTTGGTATCGACAACCATCATTTCAGTTTGTTGTCATTGGTTGTGTCTGTGTTTCTTAAGGTAAGGCTGCACCATGTTGCCAAACTTAGATCTCTTGACCTGCAGAAAGGGAGCACGAGAAAGAAGCTCTGCAAAACAGTCCTCTTTCAGGGGTTTTAGCTGTAAAGCTTTCATGAGCAAGTTTGTAAATGTGTAAATATGGTTTGGGGCAGGGATGTCATGTTCTTGTGTTAACTTGAAAATGTACGTTTACATTACATTGTATTCTCTCTGATTTGTACAGTCTTGGAACTTTTGCTCTCTGACCTGATATAAAGTATATTGATTCTCTCTCTCTCTCTCTCTCTCTCTCTCTCTCTCTATATATATATATATATATATATATATATATATATATGTGTGTGTGTATGTATATATATAATCATTTTCTGATTAATAACTTTCTTTAATATATATGTATGAATTATATTGATACTCCATGTATGATTTATATATGTATTTTGATTTTCTCATATATATAGCTTTCATATATATATATATATATATATATATATATATATATATATATATATGTATATATATATATGAATCATGTTGATACTCTATTTATGATTATATATATTTTCATTTTCTCTAATACATAACTTTTATACATATGAATGATCAGTGTTGGGAAAGTTCAATTTCTACATGCACTAGTTCAAAGTTCAGGTCACAAATTTTAAAATGAACTAGTTCAGTTCATAGTTCATAATTCAAAAATTTTGAACTAAATTCACTGTTCCAAAAATGAACTATTTCATAGCTCTTTTTATTCACTCGCACATACCTTGAAAGGCTAGCAGGGTGCTTTAGTTCAATGTGCCGTCTCAGGTTTGCTGTTGACGTTGATGATGTACGGAGTTGCTTTTTGAAACCCGTCGGGCAAAGTTTACACAAAAAGGTAAGATTTTTCCCACCTGGATCATCACTGACCTTTTCATAAAATTCTTTTAAGTAATCATACGAAGATGAAGTATTAATCGTGGAGGTAGAGTCTGAGGTAGTGCTGCAGCCTTCCATTTGTTTTTGGCGAGATGCTTTGCATTTTGATGACGCATGTGGCGGTGCGACTCTGCGGTGGCTGCTGTTGGGTGTTTTCCGCCTACATATTAAGAGGTGTGTGTGTGTATGTGTGTGTGTGTAGGTGTGTGTAGGTGTGTAAAGTGTGTTTACGGTGTGCTTTAGCCGGGGTTTTGCCTGGAAGCCTCTGTGAAAATCTGGCACTCTCTTAAACAAAGTTGAACTGTGAGAGAGCGCCGTTCACAAACGCCAGAATGAACGCGCTCACAGTAACGTTCATCAGGCAGAATTACAGTACGTTCAGTTCACGTTCGCCCAAAATATGAACGAGTTCATGAACGAACGTTCACTGAACTCGTTCAGGCACAACACTGTGAATGATATTGATACTCTGATTTATATATATTTTCATTTTCTCTGATATGTAACTTCTATCTATTGTTTTATATAGAAATGTGTTAATTAGTCAGTATTTTGTTTATATATGTAAATATGTATATATAACGTAATCATATACTGTCTCTTCAAATTATTAAAATAGTTTACTGCCTTTATCTGCTTCTTTATCATATATTAGTGTGTGTGTTTACAGTGTTTGCAAAATACTTGTCTACAGTAAGGCTATATCAGAATATTCTATTACTGTTAATCCTACTATGGATATTAAAATACGCCTAACCATTTGTCCTGTGTCATAGCTACATGTATGCCCTTTGCAGCAAAAAAGGCATGAAAATCAGATTAATATTCAGAGTTAGGATGGATTAAATGTGCTGCTAAACAGCGCTGAGTGGAGCGGATGACCAGTCCAAGATGGCGGCTCCACATCTCGTCAGCGCCAATAGGCAGTAGCGGTCGATGCGGCGTCTACTCTTTATATATCTATGGCTGTGTCACACGGTGTGGGCATGGCATGGCGGCCATTTTGAACAAAAAAGCTCCACGGCGCCCCCTAGAAAACGTAGTGAGTAGGCATTAGAATTTAACGAACTCCTCCCAAGATTTTTGTCCAATTTTCACCAAATTGGCTGTGTGGCAACTGGACCCCTCCAGGATGAAAAGTTATTAAAATCTTGTGGCTGCGTCACATGGTGTGGGCGTGGCATGGCGGCCATTTTGAACAAAAAAGCTCCATGGCACGTAGAACACCACGTGTTCTACGTGGTGCGCAGGCATTGAAATTTAACGAACTCCTCCCAGGATTTTTGCCCCATCTTCACCAAATTCGCTTCGTGGCATCTACACCCCTCCAGGATGAAAAGTTATTAAAATCTTGAGGCTGCGTTACACGGTGTGGGCGTGGCATGGCGGCCATTTTGAACAAAAAAGCTTAACATTGTACAATGGAACACGTTGTGCGCAGGCATTGGAATTTAACAAACTCCTCCCAGGATTTTTGTCCGATCTTCACCAAATTTGCTGTGTGGCATCTAGACCCCTCCAGGATGAAAATTTATTAAAATCTTGTGGCTACGTCACACGGTGTGGGCGTGGCATGGCGGCCATTTTGAACAAAATCGCCATGTGAAACAAAATGGGTTTTGGAGGTGAAGGGATCCATGTAAAATCACCAAATCCACACAAATCCTCATTAATCTCAAGACCTAATATTTAATATACAATTCACTAATGGACGTGGTCAAACGGCTCCACAGCGCCCCCTACAAATATTCAAATACTCATATAAAATCAGTGCTTTATCCTACAAACATGAAATTTGGTACATACATATAGTATCCCAAGACCAACAGATTTACACAGTCGAAATTCCAATCGGCTCTACGACGCCCCCTAGACAAGGTCGTGTGGAGAGGAGTGCGGTGAGGCGCGAGGGCCCATCTGACGCTGCTTGCAGCTTTAATTTTACTCTTGCACCCTTGTCTATGTGGCCTGCTGGACCCGACGACAATCCACAGAGATCCCAGTGGTTGTGCTATCACATCCAGGTCATCATCTGCTGAAATCTGATGTCCAGTGAGTCTGAATGACTATAGCATTTAGCAGCGAACGTAGATGTGTGTATAACATACAAAAACAACAAAAAAGGCACAAATAGGGAGAGCTGTTAGCCGCCGTGTCTATGTGCACCGCCATCTTGGTTGTAGACTTTACCATCTCTGCGATGGTTTGGGCAAGTATGTCTATATTGAGTTAAACTGTACATGTGTCAGATTAGCAGAAAGCATTAGAACATTTTGCACCTCTGCTATTTTAAAAGAGTCTAAAGTTATTAACTGTAATAGAGCTGTGGAACGAATGACCCCACGCAAAGCACTGTCCAAACAAACCCCGCTTCATTAGCAATTGCAACAGCAATTTGCTTCTGTTGTAAAACTGTGTAAGACTGATGTGACTATCCAACAACAGAACAACTGTCTGACTTGTTAATCAGACATGTGACCACTAGATCTAGTGACCACTAGATCTGAATATTTATATAAAATAATCACAGAGATGAACTTCAGTAACTAAAAAATGAGACATTTCACAAAAATATAATCCCAGATAGCACGCATACATCTCACGGACGTTGGCCTCAGATTGTGCATCGGCATTCTACTCCTAACATCTATAAATGCATCCCCATAGCATCGACATGGTTTCCCAGAGGGCGGGTTGATGTGCACTATTTCAAAGTCGGAGATAGGTCGGCTGTGGATCGGCCCATTGCAGGTCATCCAGTTGGCGCCAAAGGAACAAAGACCCGGCACTGGAGACGGAGAATGCCCTCTCGTCTCAACTGGTCTTCAGGTAAGCCCACTTTAAGCTCACATACAACAGTTACTTTGGGAATATGACATTCAATAAAGTTGCTAGTTGCTAAGCCCCGACCAGGTGTGCTGGTATAGGTGAAGAGGCCAGATGCTGACTCCTGACAAGCTTGCTAGCTAGCTAGCTTAGTAAACGTTAAGTTGCAGACCCGATTAGCAAACACCATTGCTAGATAGCTATAAGTTTTTCTAGCACATGAACAGTCCCCATCTGGATAATAAATTAGTGTTGAATTCGGTAAAGGATCAGGTAATGTTAGTTAATGTTAGCTGTTAGTAGTCAGAGGGCTTTGGTGTTTGTACAGCTGCGGAGCTAGCAGTTTACCGGCAGCTGACGAAGGGAATCGCTGAGTTTGTGCCTTTATTTAACATGGCCCAGTGTTAAAGTTTGTCATGGTTCTGTAAGCTGGAGCAGGAGATATCCATGCTAACGTCGTCGGACTCTGACGGGGAAGGTTCCCGCAACCCCCATGCAGCCTGTGAATGCGAACGAAATCTGGAACCTGTTTCAGGTCAATATCATGATTTTGAAAACACCAAATGACTTGTTCTAACAAATTTCGTTAGATTAAATTTTTTTAAAACTGTAAAATGTCACTTCCATGGGGCTGTTCAGTCAGAAACAGATCACACCATTTCATCCTGTCAGATCATCTTACACAGAGCCTTAGAGCCTCAAAATTGAGATTTAACATTGCGGAGAAAAATAACATTCCTCCTTAGAAGAAGAATAGGATTCTAGGCACAGATGGTGCTCGGACACCAATAAACATTCATATATGGCAGTATTTACAGTATGTGTGCAAAGTGACAAGGTTTATGAGGTCAGAAAGCTGCATGCACAGAACCCAACAAAACTTAAGGTTTTTAAGGACATTGACATATGGATGCTTTCTGCTTAAACCTGCACAAATCACGAATGAATAAATAGAAAGACGAAAGGCCACATTCAGGTGTGGCTCAGGTGGTAGAGTGGGTTGTCCAGTGATAGCAATGTTAGCAGTTTGATCCCTCGCACCCTCCACCGCAGCTCTGTCACCGTTGGTGTGTGAATGTGTGAATGTGAAACATATTGTAAAGCGCTTTGGATACCAATAAGGTAGAAAAAGGGGCAATATAAGTGCAGACCATTTACCATAAAGTGACCCTTGTTTTGGACATTTTTCTGTTTATGATATCCAAATTCTATGAAATGCAGATGTCGCAATTGCAAGAGAAGATCTTACAACATTTGGACATTGTTATTACCTCCGCCTCTGATAGGAAGCAGGAGGCTGGACCCAAATATTTTCGAATAATGACTCTGAGATCCGAATAGTTGTGTGTGCCTCCCCTCCTCCCCTCCACCGCCGCTGCCGGGCTGAACATCTGCACCAGCAGCACAAGAGGACAATGCTACTGTGCCACCGCTGTGCCACCGCCAGCAGGAGATATCCGCTGGCGGATATCCGCAGCTAATGCTGTCGGACTCTGACAAGTCCGACAGCATTAGCGTTTTTACCATGCCCGGCCGACGCACGAACCAAATATTCGGATATTTGTCAGTAACTGGACCAGAATATCCGGAGCTCAGCTGTTGCTATTCAGACCAGCCCTATCTAGTATGTGGAGTCAACGTGGTTATAACTAAGGAGTGCAACATTAGACAACACTACGAAATGAAACACCAGGACAAGTACAAGGACCTGGACTTGACTCAAAGGCACCTGAAAGTAGAGGAGATGAAAATAAGTTTGGTTTCACAACAGATTATGTTCAAAAAAACCATATCACAAAGTGAGGCTGCTGTAAAGGCTAGTTCTATATATATATTCAGTTAACATCAATGTTGGCCCATGACTTTGTCCAAGTTTTAAAATTTGGCCCACTGTGTATTTGAGTTTGGCACCCCTGCATTAGAAGCATGGCTTCATTTGATCTTCTGTATATAGGCCTAACCCTAAAGCTGTTTAAGCTTTGCAGCCACAAACAGATTTATCAAGCCAGTTTTCTGCTTTCAGCTTCCTGCAGATGTAAGTGTAAGCATGGTAGCATGCAGAGATACATGGCTGGTAACTGAAAGGAAATAGTAGTGCTTGGCTGCCTGCGGGATCCCAACCCTCCCTGACAAGCAGCTCTCAGATCAATCAGCTTCTTGCAGGAAGTGTTGTTTGTGGTGAAGGAGAAGGAGGCGGGGGGCTTGAGACACCCCCCAGACCATTGATCGGCAGTCTCAGACATATCAGTATAAAAAAGAAAGCACATCAGTGCAGAGGCTGTCTGTCTGTCCCTGTCTCCTTCTGTAGTTTGTCCCTTTTCCTAGCAACAAGCTGAAACAAGCAAAGCCCAGCTCTACTGAACAGCAGCCGTTTTGACTGTTCTCAGTAATGAGACAAGACAGAGAAAAAAGCACCCACATGTGCTCAAACATCATCATAGGCTTTCTCTGCCTCACTTCTTGTAGCAAAATTTCATTTTTTTTACTGGTAATCAGAGAACGCAATAGACCTGACTCAGAATAGTTTTCCTAACCAGCGCCAAGCACCAAGGCCCTGAGATGCCTCGGATGAGGAGTCTGTGTTGTCATCATGAGAGAAGTAAAAACTTCTATGTCAAGGATAGATTGCTATGCATCTAGACTGTTTTTGCTTGATTCATCCAGATTTTCCACAACATTAGTCACTGTACAAGTTTGAGACAAAGACAGGGTTTCAAATACAGTTTACCATGACCTAATCAGATAGATTCAAGATTCAAGATTCAAAGTTTTATTGTCATGTGCACAGTAAAGAAACACGTTTCCCTGCACAATGAAATTCTTACTTTGCTGTCCACTCAGATAACCAGCAACAAGTATAAAAAATAGCATATACAAATAAAATAGAAATAAAAAACAATGTAAATATGAACTGTAAAGTGTATTTAGTGCAAACAGGATGTGCATCTAGTGCAAAGTAGTGCAAAAAATGTAAACAAAAGAGAGCTGCAGTTTTCAAGTGTATGGCTTTTTAAAGTGTCCTTTAGTGTAATCTGGTCAGCCTTTGAGGATTCTGATGGCAGTGGGATAGAAAGAGTTTCTTAAACGGGTTGTCCTGCATTTCACACTCCTGTACCTCCGTCCTGAGGGCAGGAGTGTGAACAGTCCATGTTGTGGGTGGTGTCCTTAGTGATGCTGGCAGCTCTCCTGTGGACTCTGTGGTGGTACATGCTGTACAGAGAGGGCAGTGGAGTCCTGGTGATCTTCTCAGCAGTCCTGACCACTCTCTGCAGGCGTTTGCGGTCCATGGCCGTAGTGCTGCCGTACCACACAGTGATGCAGCTGGTCAGGATGCTCTCCACAACGCAGCTGTAGAAGTTGCTGAGGATCTTGGCTGACATGCCAAACTTCCTCAGCCTCCTCAGGAAATACAGACATTGTTGAGCTTTCCTGACCAGCTGTGTGGTGTTGGAAGTCCATTTGAGGTCCTCAGTGATGTGGACCCCAAGGTATTTAAAGCTGCTCACCTGCTCCACTTCAAGCTCCCGGATAAACAGTGGCTGATGAGGTCTCCTCTCCTTCCTCATGTCCACTATCATCTCCTTTTTCTTGTCTGTGTTGAGGGTGAGGTTGTTGTCCTTGCACCATGACACTAGACCGGCCACCTCCATCCTGTAGGCTGCTTCGTCCCCTGCAGTGATGCGTCCTATCACTGCAGTGTAGTCAGCGAACTTCAGGATGATGTTGTCCTTTTGGGAGGCAACACAGTCATATGTGAACAGGGTGTAGAGGATGGTGCTGAGGACACATCCCTGTGGAGTTCCAATATTCGTGGTAATGCTGGCTGAATATTGGAACCACGAATATAGGAAAGCTACGGAGAGCGGTAGCTTTCCTGTAGCTACCGCAACAGCGATAAGAAGAAAGGAGGGGGACTGGCTGTGTTTGTGAACAAGAGATGGTGTCACCCAGGTCATATCAGCGTTAAGGAGCAACGCTGCACCAGAGACATTGAATTGCTAGCTGTTTGCATTCGGCCGTACTATCTCCCGCGGGAACTAAGCGATAACAGTGTACATACCCCCCCCTCGGCTGATGCTACCACAGCTACAGATCAGATCCACACTGTCGTCTCTCAGCTGCAGACCCAGCACCCCCAATCATGCTTCCCTGTCCTCTGCTCTCCCACCTTCACCCAGTACGTTAAATACCACACCAGCGACAATAAAACTTTGGACTTACTGTATGCAAACATCAAGGATGCATACACCTCATCCCCCCTCCCCCCACTTGGTCGCTCAGATCACAACCTTGTCCACCTGATCTCAGACTACACCCCCATGGTGAGCAGACAGCCACCTGAGAGGAAGTCTGTGAAAAAGTGGTCTGACAAGACCAGTGCAAGGCTCAGGGACTGTTTTGAGACAACAGACTGGGAAGCACTCTGCAGCCCCCACGGTGATGACGTTGACAGTCTGACCCAATGCATCACGGACTATATTAACTTCTGTGTGGAAAACACGGTGCCCTCCAAGCTGGTATGGTGTTTTCCCAACAACAAACCCTGGGTGACCTCTGAGATAAAAGCCCTGCTGAATGAGAAGAAGAGGGCTTTTAGATTGGGGGACAAAGAGGAGCTGCGCAGAGTCCAGAAGGAACTCTGGCTTAAGATCAGGAAGGGGAAGGCCTGCTACAAGAGGAAGCTGGAGGAGCGGCTGGAGCAGAACAACACCAGGGATGTATGGAGAGGACTTCAGAACATCTCTGGCCATGGAAAAGGAGTGGGGAGAGACCAAGCCAGCGGGGACAAGGACTGGGGAGATGAACTGAATCTGTTTATCAATAGATTTGATTCTGCCCCCTATCTCCCCCTCACCCACCCTGCCCCCTTTTCACACCTTCCCAGGCCAGCATCTCCTCCCTCTTCACACCTCCCCAGACCCATAGACATATATACGTAGACGCTGCGTTGACTGCTGCTGCCGATTGGAACCAACGTGCCTACGCGGCGGCCATATTGGTACAGTGCCACTCGCCCCTACAGTGCATTACGTCTATAGAAGAATGACATGTTTTGCGCTGTAAAATTGATCATAAATCGATCAATTGTCAACATATATTCACGCGGGTTGTTTGTTACAAACGTCAAACATGGAGGACAGACAGGCAGACATCAACTGAACAAAACGAATCCAGAAGACGTTCAGGTGTATTCAGGTCTTTATTCAGAGAATTGCTTGTAGGGTATATATTGTACTTGATTGTTATTATTATTGTTGTTGTTGCTATTATCACTGTATTATTATAATTATCATAACTATCATTCTAATTTTATTGCCATTATCATTTTATTATTATATCACTATTATTCTAATCAATATTGCTATTATCATTATTTTATGATTACATCTTTATTGTTATTAATTTTGCTATTATCATAGTCATTTTATTAGATTATTATTATAATACAGCTATTATCATTTCTATTATCACTTTAATTATAAATAATATTGATATTATCATTTAATCATCATTATTATTGTGATTAATATTGCTATTATCATTATCATTTATCACTATTATTATAATTAATATTGATATTATTGTTTTATTATTATTACTATTATAATAAATTTTGCCATTATCATGATATCTTTATTATTATTGTTGTCGTTGTTGTCTACAACAAAAAAAGAATTGTCATCCTTCACATTAAGGTTAAGTCCTCAATACGTATGCATATTAAATACATCCAGTATCTATCATTAATCTTGTAACTGGTCAATCACTGCAGTCTAAGGTATATTTTTTCCAAACTTGGGGCAGTTTATAGATGGAATAACATTGTGTTTTAACCAAAATAAGTTCTCAAAATAATTCTTTTACTAGTAAGCAGCTGTCTATATGTGGGATAACGTAAAGTGAGCTATATTACAGAGGGATTCAATTCTACCTGTTGGGCTTTATTTCACTATTTAGCAACCTGCTTACACGATATTATTCCTTACGTACACCTTGCCTGTGAAAAGTGATTCCACGGGATCTGGTTTGTATGTTCCGCTCGTTGGAGCATCCATAAGCGGCACAAAAGTCCGGCATCTTTCCCAGTTATATTAAGTGTATGTCAGAAGACTGTCTGCTGAAAACATTAAGTAGAATTTGTATTTGCATAGTAAAACCGGCATTTCTAAAACATACAAGCATCCTGTGTCATGCCCTCCACCTCTGCTGCCTGAGCTGTGGCAGTCTTCCTTTCCCTCTTCCCTGTTTTCCCTCTCCCTCTCTCTCTTCCAGGTGGGCGTGAGCAAGGTGTGGGCAGCGAGGAGTGCGGTAGGTGCAGCCACTCATAATCAGCGGAGGAGGCACGCATGTGATTGGATTATCAGCTGCTTCTCACCCGGTTAAAACCACACTCTACATGCTCCTCGGTGCCAGACCGTCGCATAGCCTCAGTCAGTTGCCAACCTCTGCTTTTGTCTCGTCTGTTCTGCTTGCTCTTGCTAATGCTCTCCCCTCTCCATTCTCAGTTTGGTTCTCCGCCGTCCTTCCATGTGTGCCTCCTCCGGATCAGCTCAACCACTGCCTCCACTCCGTCAGTAGCCTCTGCCATCCGCCATAACTCCAGTCGTGGACTTCCACCCCCATTCCCGGACCTCAGGACTCCTCCAACCCACCTGCCTGCCTGCCTGCCTGCCTGCCTACCCTTGCCCCCACCTGCTCCGCTCACCTACTCCGTCGCGCCCCCCTCTCCGTTCAGGTTCAGTTCTGTCTGTTTAGTAGCTTAGCGTCTGTGTTTGCCTGTAGGTTTAGTAGTTCCAGTGATTGCCCTGTTTACCAGCTCGTAGGTTTTGTAGCTCGCTTTCTGTTTCTCTGTTAGGTTTGTTCAGCTCGTCTTTTTCGTAGCTCGCTTTATGTTTGTAGTTTTAGTTAGTTTTATCAGCCTTTGCTCGCTTTCAGTTTTGTATTTGTTTATTAGTTCTATTTCCTGCCTTGCAGTGATTTTCTGTTGTACTTTGTTTGTTAAAATAAATACCTTTACTTTTAATCTGTATGTCGGGTCTGATTGCCTGCGCTTGAGTCTCTGCACCGTCCGTAACATCCTGTGTCATTGCTAAATGTGTGACGTTTTTAACAAACCAAACCGTTTGGAAATCGGTCGAAAATTCAGTGAATAATTCTATTTTAAGATTGTGGAGTACCTCTTACCTCCGTGGACTTACATTCACTCCCGCTTCTGCTAGCCCTGTACCAAGATGGCGGAGCTTTAGGCACGTTCCTCCACAGTCAATGCGGCGTCTACGTATATATGTCTATGCCCAGACCAGCTCCTTCTTCCCTATGTAGCCTGCCTTCATCAACATCAGACCTGCACCAGCCCACTCCTCCCTCCCCTCACCAGTCCACCACCCCCCTTTCTTCCCCCCGGAGACCCTCGCCACCCACCACCCCCTTACCCTCTCCCCAGTCATCCTCCACCCACCTCTCCCTAACATCTGATCAGGTGAGGAGGGAGTTAAAGAAGATCAAGGCAAGGAAGGCCTTGGGACTGGATGGCATCAGCCCCAGACTGCTGAAGGACTGTGCAAACCAGCTCTGTGGGGTGGTCATGCACATGTTTAATCTGAGCCTGAGTCTGGAGAAAGTCCCGGTCCTGTGGAAGACTTCCTGTGTGGTCCCAGTACCAAAGACTGCGCGCCCCAGGGAGCCTAACCACTTCAGGCCTCTTGCCCTGACCTCCCACCTGATGAAGACCATGGAGAGGATCATTCTGAGACACCTGCGACCCCTGGTGAGCACACTGATGGACCCCCTGCAGTTTGCTTACCTGGTATCCCCGATACCTGGCCTGGTATCGGGGAGGACGATGCAGTGTTCTACCTGTTGCACAGATCACTATTACATCTGGAGAACACTGGGAGCACTGTGAGGGTCATGTTTTTTGACTTCTCCAGTGCTTTCAACACCATCCAACCGTCACTGCTGAGGGTGAAGATGGAAGGAGCTGGGGTGGACCAACACCTGGCAGCATGGACAACAGACTATCCCACCAACAGACCACAGTATGTGAGGCTCCGGCACTGTGTGTCTGAAGTGGTGCAGTGCAGCACAGGAGCCCCTCGGGCTTCTCACACAACTCCACAAACTGCCATATCCAGAAGTTCTCTGACGATACAACCACTGTTGGATATGTATCTGAGGGGAATGAACTGGAATACAGGACGGTCATCAAGGACTTTGTCAGATGATGTGAGACCAACCAGCTTCAGCTGAACGCCAGCAAGACAAAGGAGATGGTGATAAACTTCAGGAGAAATACACCACACTTCACTCCGGTGAACATCCAGGGTTTGGACATCGAGGTAGTGGAGTCCTACAAATTCCTGGGTGTTCACCTCAATAACAAACTGGACTGGACTGACAACACCCACGCCCTGTACAAGAAGGGTCAGAGTCGCCTCCACCTGCTGAGGAGACTGAGGTCCTTTGGTGTGTGCAGGGCTCTTCTCAGGACTTTTTATGACACTGTGGTAGCGTCTGCTATTTTCTATGCCGTGGTCTGCTGGAGAGGTGGCTGCACTGACAAGGACAGGAAGAGACTCATAAAACTGATCAGGAGGGCGAGCTCTGTCCTGGATGGTCCACTGGACTCCATAGAGGAGGTGGGTGAGAGGTGGATGTTAGCCAAGCTGACATCCATCATGAGCAACCCCTCTCACCCCCTACATGACACTGTGGGGTCCATGAGCAGCTCCTTCAGCAGCAGTCTGATGCACCCACTGTGTAGGAAGGAACGCTACCGCAGGCCGTTCATTCCTACAGCCGTCAGACTGTACAACACAACACTAGTACAACCTGAACGTGTTGTAGTTTTTTTGCACTATTCATCTACTTGCACTATTCATAGTACTATCACCATGTGCAATATTATTTATTAAATTTTTCTTGTTAAATATTACTTTCATATTCATACTTCACTTATTGTTGTATTTTATTGTATATTTAAAATGTCTCTTTACAGTAGATTGTTTATTTTTCTTTTTGTCTGTATAGGGTATATTGTGTGTTTTTCTGCTTTCTCTGCTGCTGTAACTGTGCTGTCAAAATTTCCCCGTTGTGGGATTAATAAAGTATAATCTAATCTAATCTAATCTAAGTTATATATCAAATTGTGCTGCTCGATCAAGAATGGCATGTTATATTTTACAGTGATATGCATGGTTTTTCCAAGTTTTGGAAAAAAAGGGTTTTTTTTGGTAAAAATCCTAATTAAAATGAATGGAAGGTCAGCCAAACGACTGCCAATACCCAGCCATCTTTGGAACCTTGTATTTCTGACATACCTTACAGTAGTAAGTTTGTTCAAAGTTTAAACTTTGAATGTTTTCTGTCTTAGTCTGTGTTGTGTTATCTTTCACAGTTTAAGTTTTATAATTTTTTGTAAAATTCAGTTTTTTTGTTCTGTCAAAAAATTTCGAACAGAAAAATCTTCTGAAAAATGTAGTAAACCTTATCTCCCTCTCACAGTTTTTACTCTACATGAACAATGTATACATATCCCCCAACTCACCCTAGAGGTGCAGGATGTAAGACATGTGCTCCGGTCTGTGAATCCCAGAAAGGCAGCAGGCCCAGATGGAGTACCAACTTCTTTGCTTTCCCAGATATCTCACATCAGATTTTTTTCCATGTATAAAGTACCTGAGAACTCTATGAGCCAAGTATCAAAACACAGAGATATCTCCTTGTTCCAGACCTTAAGAATGGCTTTCTTAGCAATACCATCCCATACTGGATCGATAAAGTTTTCCTGGCTTAAAGTTTTTAGCTGCTGTGACCAGCGTAGAATGGCTATTTCTGGACCGGGGTGGAGATTGTGACCATACACATCTGAGTAGAAATGGAAAATACCTGACCAGAAATTGTTAAGTCTGGAGCAGAACCAAAACATGTGGGCTAGGGTTCCATCGGAGTGTTTGCATTTAATACAAAGAGGTAATGAGGATGGATAGAATGAATGTACTTTAACACGTGAGTAATGAAGCCTGTGTATGACCTCATACTGAATTAACTGATGCCTTGAATTGATTGAGCAAGAGTTTATGCTGCGAAGACATTCAGCCCAAGCATCTTCTGATATCTCTACTCCCAATTCACTCTCCCAGGACTCCCTCAGATGCTGTGTAGATGGAGCAGTCTGACCGGCGAATGCATTTACAAATTTAGAGACCAGTTTTTTGGTGTTCAGTTCAACTACTTAACAGAGACAGGAGTTCGTTGGAGGCATTATAAGTTTCAAAATCTGAAATGTTTCCTCTGACATAGTTCCTTTTTTGCAGATACCTGTAAAAATGAGACGGCTGCAAGGTAAATTTGTCTTGGAGTTGGGCGAATGAGGAGAATACCTTATCAATGTACAAGTCATTAATAGTAACAAGACCTCTCCTCCTCCATGCTGAAAAAACAGCATCCAACTGTGAAGGCGGGAATGAATGATTGTGACTGATGGGAACCAAAACAGAGGTGTTGGGTAGCTTCAATTTTTTCTTAGTTTGGTACCATATCTTCAGTGAGATTTTTTTTACTATAAAGCCAATCCCTTTGAATGACCCCAGAGATTTGCTTTCTGCATGGAGTAGTGCCGGAAGAGAAGTGCCTTTGGTTTTTTGCTCTATGGCCACCCATAGTGGGGTTGTATCTTTGAGTTCGTCGGGATATGCGTCCTGCCAGTAAATAAAAGCGCAAGCATTAACTGCCCAATAATAATGCTGAAAGACAGGGAGAGCCAATCCTCCTAGATCTTTAGGTTTGCAAAGGTGTTTTTTAGTGATACAATGTGCTTTGTATCCCAAAATAAAGGGCATGATAACCGAGTCAAATGTCTTGAAAAGTGCTTTCGACAAAAAAATGGGTATGCTTTGAAATAAATACAGAAACCTAGGTAAAGTCACCATTTTTATGGCGTTAATTCAGACAATCAATGATAGAGGGAGCGTCTGCCAGTAGTCAGCCGAACCCCACGATATAAGTGAAAAGCAAGCAATATCTCTGAGTTGGTAAGAATTGATGCGGTTGGGAAGGCAACCGCATCAACGCACTTAAGTTCTTTCCCAGGTCGAACTGTTCAATGGTTAACAACATATACACTATATTACCAAAAGTATTTGCTCACCCATCCAAATGATCAGAATCAGGTGTCCTAATCACTTGGCCTGGCCACAGGTGTATAAAATCAAGCACCTAGGCATGCAGACTGTTTTGACAAACATTTGTAAAAGAATGGGTCGCTCTCAGGAGCTCAATGAATTCCAGCGTGGAACTGTCATAGGATGCCACCTGTGCAACAAATCCAGTCGTGAAATTTCCTCGCTCGTAAATATTCCACAGTCAACTGTCAGTTTTATTATAAGACAATGGAAGAGTTTGGGAACAACAGCAACTCGGCCACGAAGTGGTAGGCCACGTAAACTGACGGAGAGGGGTCAGCGGATGCTGAGGCGCATAGTGCAAAGAGGTCACCGACTTCCTGCACAGTCAATTGCTGCAGAGCTCCAAACTTCATGTGGCCTTCAGATTAGCCCAAGTACAGTACGCAGAGAGCTTCATGGAATGGGTTTCCATGGCAGAGCAGCTGCATCCAAGCCGTGCATCACCAAGTGCAATGCCAAGCGCCGGATGCAGTGGTGTAAAGCACGCCGCCACTGGACTATAGAGCAATGGAGACGCATTCTCTGGAGTGATGAATCACGCTTTTCCATCTGGCAATCTGATGGACCAGTCTGGGTTTGGAGGTTGCCAGGAGAACGGTACATTTGGGACTGCATTGTGCCAAGTGTGAAATTTGGTGGAGGAGGAATTATGGTGTGGGGTTGTTTTTCAGGAGTCGGGCTTGGCCCCTTAGTTCCAGTGAAAGGAACTTTCAATGCTTCAGGATACCAAAACATTTTGGACAATTCTATGCTCCCGACCTTGTGGGAACAGTTTGGAGCGGGCCCCTTCCTCTTCCAACATGACTGTGCACCAGTGCACAAAGCAAGGTCCATACAGACATGGATGACGGAGTCTGGTGTGGATGAACTTGACTGGCCTGCACAGAGTCCTGACCTGAACCCGATAGAACACCTTTGGGATGAATTAGAGCGGAGACTGAGAGCCAGGCCTTCTGATCCAACATCAGTGTGTGACCTCACCAATGCACTTCTGGAAGATTGGTCAAATATTCCCATGAAAACACTCCAACCTTGTGGACAGCCTTCCCAGAAGAGTTGAAGCTGTAATAGCTGCAAAAGGTGGACCGACATCATATTTATATGGGTTAGGAATGGGATGGCACTTAAGTTCATATGTGAGTCAAGGCAGGTGAGCAAATACTTTTGGTAATATAGTGTAGTTCCACTCCATCTGATCAAATGCCTTGTGTCCATCAAGTGCAAGGACTCCAGATATTGGGACATTCTCTTTACTGTATACAATATTTAATAGTTTACGGATATTAAAAAAAGAAAATCTTCTAGGAATGAAGCCCACCTCGTCTGGGTGTATTGTGGTCGATATATGCTTATTTAATCTATTGGCTAAGATTTTGGTGAACACCTTTAAGTCACAACACAGAAGGGCTATGAGCCGATATGATGATGGGTCGGTCTCATCTTTTTCTTTTTTCAAAATGAATGAATGAATCCCGAATGGTTTTCTTGCATCTTATGAATCTGTTTCCTGTTTTTAACCATCAATCCATCCATCCATTATCTTCCACTTATCCGGGGCCGGGTCGCGGGGGCAGCAGTCTAAGCAGACATGCCCAGATTTCCCTTGCCCCAGACACCTCCACCAGCTCTTCCGGTGGGACCCCAAGGTGTTCCCAGGCCAGCCGAGAGACATAGTCCCTCCAGCGTGTCCAGACGCTGTGCCGATCCGCCTGTCAATCTCACGCTCCATCCTCCTCTCACTCGTGAATAAGATCCCAAGATACTTAAACTCCGCCACTTGGGGCAGGGACTCTCCACCGACCTGGAGAGGGCAAGCCACCTTTTTCCGGTGGAGAACCATGGCCTCGGATTTGGAGGTGCTAATCCTCATCCCAGTTGCTTCACACTCAGCTGCAAACCACCCCAGTGCATGCTGGAGGTCTAACCTTAACCATCTTTAAGATATTTATGCGTTAGTTACCACCGTTAGCGGGGTTGAAAAATGAGAGTTAATTATTCAAATCGAGCAAGGGTGGAGGAGCGGAACAGAAACACAACCTATTCCATGGCTCACTCCGGAAGTCCCCCCGGCCACACCTGCTTTTGGTTCCCATCCTGTCCCCTTCCTGCCCTCTCCTAATCTCTGCTGCCTGTCTGTCCTGCATGGGCATTACACTCGCTGTTCTGCCATGCCCATAGCCTGCATGAACCTGCCACTGATCTCGACCTGTCTCCTGCCTGCCTTCCCCCAGCCTGCCTGTCCCTTTAATCAGATCAAATCAAATCAAATCAACTTTGTTTATCCATTACGAACTTCATTTGCAGAGAAAGTGCCAGTACAGAAACAATAAAACAATAAAACATAGCACATGTCCATTTACAAATTGCAGTTCTGAAGTTCATGAGTTCCATAATAAATAAAGAGATTAAAAACAATAGGCCAAGAGTAATAGTCCTAATAGTCCTCAGTTTCAGTTTGGTGTATCAATCAATCAGCAATTTAACAGGCAGATGGAGGTGGAGAAGAAGCTAGAGGTGGCCCTCTTCGTCCTCAGAGGGAGCGACCTGTACCTGCGCCCTGAAGGTAGCAGAGTGTAGTGAGGGTGCAGGGTGTGTGAGGGGTCACTGGAGATCTGGGTGCCTTTCCTCAGGACTCTGGTGTTGTAGATGGTAGTGAGTGACTGCTGCCCCTGACCAATGATTTTGCTGCTGATTTTGATAATTTTATTAAGAGTGTTGTGGTGAGTAAGAGTGAGTGAACCAAACCGGACGGTGATGTTGAATGTGAGGATGGATTCAATGAAGCATTTATAGAAAACAGCGAGAATGGATTGGGAAACCTGAAGTTTGTGGTGCTTACGGAGAAAAAAGAGGTGCTGCTGGCATTCTGAAAAAATGTGTTCAGTATTGAATTGTAATGTAAGTTGATGGTCGAATATGGAGCGGAGATATTTTTATGAGGGGACCTTTCCGATTATTTCATTGTTGACTGTGAGTTAGCGTGTGATGGAATGGCCATTGCAGAAATAAATGGCCACTTCTTTGGTGTTGGATACATTTAGATCTAGACCGTTGTCCCCCGCACCACAGTAAAAATGAGTCCAGTTCTATTTGCAGTAGTCAGACTGTGTTTGTGGTGTCCGTGATTACTATGTCATCTTCGTACTTAATGTAGGTTATTCCCGGGGTGGTGTTTCTGCAGTCGTTAGTGTACAGAGTGAAGAGATGGCTGTTTTTATTTCTTTATTCTTTATAAGCTCTGGATGCATTTTTGAGATTGCCATAGCAGAGGTCGATTGTTTTATCCCCCCTGGTGGCACATATTGATGACCCCTCTGTAGCAAGTGGTTTATATCTATAGCAGCTGTATGTTGTTTGCTTCTTTAAAAGGAACAAGACTCTCAGATGGCTAAGTTAAGGAAGTTCATGTATGCGGCCTTTGCAACATAAAAATCCCTAGTTTGCTAAAAATAAAAAAGTTAACAGGATGTAGTATACATATAAAGGACACTATCAAAATAAAAGTTCAGAAATATTATTTAAAAAAAGGCTTACCAGGGGCTCTGAAATATGTTGGCTTTTCAAAATAAATACACCTCCTCATGGCTTCCCCATGTACTAAACAGTCATATCTCTCTGATGTTCAAAGGAGCTTAGCAAACATTACTTCTTTGTGTCGCTTTCTCACAAACATATTGATGGACATGTCATCTGTATGTTTGGGTAAGAAAAATGTTGACTTAAAGCTTAAGCTATGCACACAGTTTAGGATTCTACAATTGTTGTTCCCAGCACTTTTGGCAGTATGTATTGTAGTCTATGGACTATTTACACAAGTGGAGTTATATTCCCCCACCTTGTGACTTACCACACACCTTTTGGTTAGTTACATGGGAGCAGTGATGTGTTGCCACACGTCTTTGTAACCTGCCGTTCTGCAGTAAAGAATCGCAGTAAGTGGAAGCTCTGTCTCCGTCTTTATTTATTTATTTTAAAGTTGTTACCGACACAACAAACTGGCGACGAGCATGAACCGTCATGCAAGTGAATGATCCCGGCTGCAATGACAGTTGAGGGAGACGGCGGAGCCCGGCAGAAAGGAAAAAGAGGCTCGTGAGTTACTAGCTAAACCAGGCTAATGGCTACCATAACTTCAAAGAGTGGATAACGCAGACAAAACGTGAGCATGTCTTTTGTTGAAAAAATAGAGGAGTTTGACAGTGCAAATGAAGACTGGGAGTCATATATTGAAAGGGTTGAACTTTACTTCACTGCAAATGATGTGGAGGATGGAATGAAAGTTCCCACAATCCTCAGCCTGGTGTTAAAACATATAGCCTGCTCAGAAACCTGCTAGCCCCTCAAAAGCCCGTCACAGAGACGTTTCAAAGCATTGTGGACACATTAAAGAATCACTTGAGCCCAAAGCCTCTTGTGATAGCAGAGAGATTCTGTTTTCACAATAGAAAACCAGTCTAAAGATGAAAGCGTCTCAGAATATGTTGCTGAACTACGCAGGCTGAGTCAGTTCTGTGAATTTGGAGCGGGACTTTCTGATGATCTGTGTGATAGACTGGTTTGTGGCATGCATTGTCAAAGCACACAGAAAAGGCTACTGTCAGAAAAAGATCTTACACTGGAAAAAGCATTGGCAATTTCAGTATTGATGGAGACAGCAGCTAAGGACGCTTTGGAGCTACAGAAGAAAGCTGTAGACAGTGGCATACACAAAATATCAACGAACGACACTAGAAAACAAGAACACAAGTGTTACAGATGTGGCAAAGCATCTCATGATGCAAATGACTGCTGGTTTAAGGACAAAAACTGCAGAAAGTGTAACAGATTTTGGCACATAGAGAGAGTCTGCAGACAGAAATCCAGCAACAACCAAGCACAAAGAGAAAAATCAAACAAAGATAGAAAGCCACGATATAAAAGTAAACAGGTGCATAATGTGACAACATGTAAAAGTGGATCTACATCAGAGTCTGATAGTACTGGACTGTCTTGCTTGAAGTTGCATGACATAACTGAACAAGATGACAGGGAAATTATCTGGATCATTCCAGATGTGTCTGGCATAAAACTGAAAATTCTGTCATTTCAGAAGCCGACTACAGGCGACTGTTCCTCAAATTACCTTTACTGAAGACCTCCATGCGACTCAAGACCTACACGTGTGAAAAAGTGCGCCCGACAGGCAAACTAAAAGTGAGAGTGACATATGAGGGCAAAACTCTGCAACTGATGCTGTACGTGTGTTACGGCCCTGGCCGTCTTGTTTGTGTTCTGTTCTGTTGTCTTGTGTTGTTTTGTGGTTTCGTCCTGTGTTTTCTTGTCAGAGTGTGTGTTCGTCTTTTCTAGACCAGCTACGCTGATCCTGCCTCCTCCAACCAGCGCAGGGTGTCCTGGTCTGATTGGTCCGTGCTGCCGCCTCCAGCTTTTTAAATCCCCCGTTTTCCCTCCAACGATGGGAGACTTGACTTGGCAGCAGTGGCTCGTGACTTTTGTGTGATTTAGCGTGTGAAGGACTTTGTCCCCAGATCGGTTGTGTATTTAGATAGTGTTGGTGTTGTGGTCTTGGGTGGAGGTTTTGTATACTTTGTGGATATTTGGATCTTTAGTTCGGTATTTGTAGATAGTATCACTGTACATATTTAGCACTGTTTTGTTTTGTTTTTGGCTTTGGTCGTTTCGTTACCTGTACATCAGGCCTCTTTTTGTTATAATAAATTGTGACTTTTGATTTGGAGACAAAGTTTGGGGTTTTTTTTGTATTCTCTTACAAAACACTTGTTGTTACACACTGCGTCCCTGACCTAGGGGGTCAGGGACGCAGGGTGTAACAACATGTTAAAGAATGGAGGGCCGCCACTCTTCGGCCGAGAATGGTTGAGGAAGATCAGACTGGACTGGCACACCATTAAAGCTCTACATTTGGCTCAAACAGACAATAATAATTCGCACAGTACCACAGAGAGACTGTCACAGCTACTCAAAACCCACGAGAAAGTGTTTGCAGAGGGCATAGGCACACTAAAAGGAATAAAGGCAAGAAATGAGTTGGATGAATACGCATCTCAAAAATTCCACAAAGCTCGTCTGGTGCCGTATGCACTGCTACCAAAGGTGGAAGCTGAATTACAGAATCTAGTGGCCTCTGACGTCCTATCAAAAGTTGAATGGAGTGATTGGGCGACACCCATTGTTCCTGTGATGAAGAAAGAGAAGGCTGATGCTGTTCGCATATGTGGAGACTTCAAAGTGAGCGTCAAACCTGTGCTGCGTACTGTGCAATACCCACTGCCACGTACTGACGACATCTTTGCATCGCTGGCAGGAGGGGAAAAGTTCTCAAAGATCGACCTAGAACAAGCCTACCTACAGATGGAGGTCAAGGAATCCAACAAGAAATTCCTCACAATCAACACTCATAAAGGTCTATTTCAATACAACAGGCTCGTCTTTGGTGTTGCTTCTGCTCCCACAGTTTGGCAAAGAGCCATGGACCAGGTGCTTCAAGGTATCCCCGGCACACAGTGTTATATTGATGACATCATTGTAAAAGGCAAGAATGATGACGACCACCTAGAAAATCTCAACAAAGTGCTTGCCAGGCTAAGCGAGTATGGCCTACGTGCCAAGAGAAATAAATGTGAGTTTTTCAGGAGCGAAATCTCATACTGTGGACATGTCATTGACAAGCACGGCTTACACAAATCAAAAGAGACAATTGAAGCTATGCTTCAGGCACCAAAGCCAGAAAATGTGTTGCAACTGAGGTCATATTTAGGCCTTGTCAACTACTATCACAAGTTCCTCCCAAACTTAGCTACAACACTTTACCCACTCAATGCGCTGCTGCAGACAGGAGCATAATGGGATTGGTCTAAGGACTGTGATAGAGCATTCAAAGAAACAAAAAGACTGATAACTTCAGATGAACTGCTAACCCATTATGACCCAGCTCGACCCATCAGACTGGCCTGCGACGCTAGTCCTTATGGGATTGGTTGTGTTCTGTCACACCTCATGAAAGATGGATCTGAACAACCTATTGCGTTCGCCTCCAGATCACTGTCAAGCGCAGAACGCGATTATGCACAGATCGATCGTGAGGCCCCCGGTCTAGTGTGGGGTATTAAAAAGTTCCACCATTACCCTTATGGCCAAAGGTTCACTCTTGTGACAGATCACCAACCCCTGGTATCAATTTTTAATCCCCGAAAAGAGATCCCAGTGATGTCAGCCACCCGCTTACAACGTTGGGTACTTTTTCTTGGAGCTCACTCATATGACATTGAATTCAAAGGGACAAAACAGCACAGGCAACGCTGATGGTTTGTCACATCTGCCCCTGTTAACAAAAGAATGAGAAAATGCCCCCCGTCCAGATCCAGCAGATGTGTTCCACACAGTAGTGGTGGATCAGCTACCAGTGACAAATTCCGAGATACAGAAACACACCAGGAATGACCCCACATTGTCAAAGGTGTATGAAATAACAATGCGGGGATGGCCAGCTCATAGTGATCCTCTGTTCTCTGTTCCTCTGAGTTTTCAGCTAGATGAGATCAACTCTCAATCTGTCAGGGAACCTTAATGTGCGGCTCCCAAGTTTTAGTTCCTTCAAAACTTCGAGCCAGGGTCTTATAGACTCTCCATGAAGGACACCTTGGCACAGTCAAAATGAAGAGTCTAGCCCGGAGCTATGTTTGGTGGCCAGGTATAGACAAACAACTTGAGGACATTACCAAAGGCTGCTTAGGCTGCCACAGAGTCCAAAATGCACCACCACCGGTACCCCTTCACCCTTGGGAGTGGCCGTCAGCACCATGGCAATGAGTGCATGTTGATTTTTCTGGGTCATTTATGAACTCCATGTTCCTGATTGCTGTTGACTCTCATTCCAAGTGGCCAAAAGTGATACAGATGAAGTCAACCACTTCAGAAAAGACTATAAGTGCTCTCAGGTCAATTTTGCTCGAAATGGCCTTCCTGAACAAATTGTGAGCCACAATTGGCCACAATTCACTTCAGAGGAGTTCACTCTTTTCATAAAGAAAAATGGGATTAAGGATTTTAGTAAGCACCTCACCATCGAGCTACAAATGGACTAACTGCGAGATTTATGCAAACCTTCAAGAAGTCCATTAAAGCAATGGAAAAAGAAGACATTCCTCTTCAACACAAGCTGGACAACTTCCTTTTTGTCTACAGAAACTCTGCACATTCAACTACAAATCAAGCGCCTGCAATGCTGTTCCTGGGCAGAACTCTCAGGTCCCACATTGATTTCTTAAAACCAAATCTGCATAGGGAAGTGCAGAACAAGCAGCTCAGTCAGTCATCAAGCAAGACTGCAAGAGACTTTGAGATAGGACAGGAAGTCCTGGCACGTGACTACAGGAGACAAGTGTACCCCAGGCAAAATAACAACAAGAACTGGACCACTGATGTACACAGTTGACGTCGGAGAACAAATATGGAGACGTCACGTGGATCAGATTTTGGATGCACAACCAAAGAGTGACAACTCATCATCTCCAGACACGCCCCCCCAGTGACAGTAATGCCACCACCATCAACACATCAGCTGTAACAGAGACTCTTGCTCCAGACAATAACTCTGCTCCCCCTAAAGCTACTCCACAAGTCCAGAGGTGTTATCCTGAGGCACAGAGCGCCCCCCAAGAGACTGGAAATGTAGTGCTCCTGTGTTCTCATATGCTGTTTTGAGTTGTTATGACATGTCAACATTCAAACACACAAAGGTGTTGAAAACAAAAAGGTCTTAATGCGTATTTTATACTTGAATGGATTGTTTGTTATGCGTTTGGTACTATTATCCATTCAATTTAAAAGGGGAGGAATTTTACTGTATGGACTATTTACACAAGTGGAGTTATATTCCCCCACCTTGTGGCTTACCGCACACCTTATAGTTAGTTACATGGGAGCAGTGATATGTGTTGCCACACATCTTTGTAACCTGCCGTTCTGCAGTAAAGCTTTGCAGTCAGTGGAAGCTCCGTCTCCGTCTTTATTTATTTATTTTAAAGTTGTTACGGACACAACATGTATCATGCCATTGTGTGTTCTTTCAGCTTGAAAAAGATCTTCACTGTTAAGTCTCATTCAGGTGGTTCACTGTCAGATCAATCTTTAAAATGTACTGTACATATGTCTCAACAGATTTTCAGTTATTTAAGCAATTACAGGAGACATGTGATCGAAGGTCACTACTATTTCAGCATCTTAATAATAGTGATGATTGGAGGTGATTTATCTATCAAGTCAGGCATCTATGTAACTTAATCTTCTCATTTAATCTGTGATGTATTTTCACAATTACATACATTTAATGTCAAAAAATAACCATCACGACATCCAGTGAATGTAGTTTTATTTAGTCAGACCAGTATAAGATTCTGTTATGTAATATGAAAATTCTTCAAATTTTCTAATTGTTCATATCTGTAACACTATAAATCTAAAGACCTAGAGCCATTCATGGAAAAATTTGGTATATCTTCAGCAGAGGGTACTGTATCACTGTTGAATAGAGGCTGGATGATCCATTCTTATGACATGAATGCCTGACTTCCTTCCTGTTTTGTTCAGTGGATTAAGGAGGTTATGATGCTTTCAAATTAGAAGACTAAGCTTTGTTTTAATGGAAGCCCGAAAATGCAAAACATTAGGTTTTCATGAGAATCTGCTCTTGCAAGAAAAAATATTGTTAATTTAATTGTTAAGCAGACAGCTTAACTTTGTTTCTGTTTTAAAAACCAACACAACAATCAGGACATATGACTTATTTCCGGTATTATTAATTTTATATTTGTTTGGGGTTTTTTTTTGCCTGCAGTCACAAACTATGATTCAAAGACATTTTATGTATCTTTTCAAGAAAGTCAGAAACTTTCCCAATCTGCAAGAAACAGGGTTATTCCCCTTTCCCTATACAATGCCTATAAAAAGTATACAACCCCCTTCGATGTTTAACCCTTTTGTTGCTTTTATACATGAAATCATGGTCAATATATAATTTGGCTTTTTTGACAAGAATTTGCAAAAAAAAAAAAAAAAAACTTTTTAATATCAAAGTGATAGAAAAAGTCAATTTATTAAAAATATATAAGGTAAAGTAAATGATTGCATAAATATTCCCCACTTCAGGTCAGTATTTAGTAGATGCACCTTTGGCTGAAATCACAGCACTGAGTCTGTGTGGATAGGTCTCAATCAGCCTTGCACATCTGGACACTGCAATTCCTTTTCCATTCTTCCTTTCAAAACAGTTCAAGCTCTGTCAGGTTGCTCGGGGATCGGGCGTGAACAGCTCTTTTCAAGTCCAGCTATAAATTCTTGAATGGACTGATATCTGGGCTTTGACTTTGGCCATTGCAGAACATTCACCTTGATGTCTCTGAAGCATTTCTATGTAGCTTTTGCTGTATGCTTGAGGTCGTTGTCTTGCGACCTCAAGTAGTGGATGTGTAATTACACATCCACTACAGTAGGTGGCAGTGGCGCTCTCATTGTCAGAGTGTGTGCAGGGAGTATTAGCTCTATGGTGTATGTTTTTTGCACCAAGCATGCGTACACACAGCGCAGAGCAGGAGATATGAAGTGCAGTGAACAAACCCTCAAGAGACACCATGGAAAAATATTTAACAGGGATGAAAAGAAAGACGGAGAGAGACAGAGATAATGAGACAAACGAAAGTCTCCCAAAAGCTAAGACGAGGAAATATGACGAAGCATATGCAACGCTTGGCTTCACTGGGACTACGGTGGGAGACGAGGACAGACCGGTGTGTTTACTGTGTCTAAAAATGCTGTGCACTGCAAAACATGCACATTGTAGCCATTAATCCTGACTTTAGATTAGAATATAATGGAAGAGTAGAATAGGAATAGAATGATTTTATTGTCATCATACACATACAATATACAATGTACAACAATATTTAAAAGACAACTCTGGTAGTGAAAAAAAAACAAGTATAGAAGATAAATGAAAATAAAAATAAAAGTAAATTATATAAATGTATTTACAAGGGAGCCAATAAGAATATGAATGTGCAGTAGAGAGCACGTTAGCAGCAGTGGAATAAATATATTGCACAGTGAGAGATGACTGAAACACTTAAACAGCATGATGACAGTTACTGTGTGTTCAGTTCTCTGATTGCACTGGGATACAATGTCCTAAAAAATCTAGAAGTGCAGGCCTTGATGGACCTGTACCTCTTCCCTGAGGGCAGCAGTGAGAACAGGCTGTGCCTGACTTTCTCATTTTGATTGAAAAAAAAAAAATCAGCACAAATTGTTTTATTCATTTTTGTTTTGTAGGTTAAAATGTTTTATATATTGTGCTCCTGAGTTAATGTTGCTGATCAATTTGAATTTATTGGTATTAGGGTCCGAGCACCGAATGGTGCGAATACCCTATTGGAATGCTAGAGATAATTATTAGGGCCCGAGCACGAAAAGGCAAAGGGCAGCGATCAGTGTGGAACACTGAACGCTGCCTTTGCCTTGCAGGGCAAAGGCCCTATTGTTCCTGCTCTGTTTGTTTGGCGGTTTGGTTCTTTATTAGGGCCCGAAGCACGACAGTGCATAGGACCCTATTGTTCCTCTAGTTTTTCTTACGCCAAATTGAACCCCAATTTGACCCCCTCAACATGCTCAAAAACTCACCAAATTTTGCACACATATCAGGACTGGCGAAAAATTTGATATTTTGGGGGAATTACACATAGGAATGGCAAAATGACTCAATAGCGCCACCTTGAAAATTGGGCTTTAGTGGAGATAATACGGCTACTTTAACGTACAGCTATTAAATTTGGTACACAAGTACAGTAGCCTGAGACAAAAACAATCCTGCTTTTGAAATTTCGAAAAAGCTCCACGGCGCCCCCTAGAAAACGTGGTGCGCAGGCATTGGAATTTAACGAACTCCTCCTAGGATTTTTATCCAATCTTTACCAAATTCGCCGTGTGGCATCTAGACCCATCCAGGATGAAAAGTTATTAAAATCTCGTGGCTACGTCACACGGTGTGGGCGTGGCATGGCGGCCATTTTGAACAAATTCGCCATATGGAACGAAATGAGTTTTGGAGGTGAAGGGATCCACGTAAAATCACAAAATCCACACAAATCCTCATTAATCTCAAGACCTAATATTTAATATACAATTCAGGAATGGACGTGGTCAAACGGCTGCACAGCGCCCCCTAGATATATTCAAATACTCATATAAAATCACTGCTTTCTCCTACAAACATGAAATTTGGTACGCACGTGCAATATCCCAAGACCAACAAATCTGCACACTCCACAGCACCCCCTACAAATTTTAAAAATTCATATTAAATCAGTGATTTCTCTTACAGACGTGAAATTTGGAACATTTGCAGAGCAAATGGATGAGACAAATACAATTGCGTGCTATAGATATTCCGATTGTCTGTAAAGTAGCAATGGGGAGGGAGCGAGGGCCTGTCTGACGCTGCTTGCAGCTTTAATTAGGGCCCGAGCCCGAAAAAGGCAAAGGGCAGCGATCAGTGTGAAACACTGAACGCTGCCTTTGCCTTGCAGGGCAAAGGCCCTATTGTTCCTGCTCAGTTTCTTTCTTTCTTTCTTTATTTTTCTTACGCCAAATTGAACCCCAATTTGACCCCCTAAACATGCTCAAAAACTCCTCAAATTTTGCACACACATCAGGACTGGTGAAAAATTTGATATTTTGGGGGAATTACACATATGAATGGCAAAATGACTCAATAGCGCCACCTTGAAAATTGGACTTTAGTGGAGTTAATACGGCTAGTTTCACGTACAGCTATAAAATTTGGTACACAGGTACAGTAGCCCCAGACAAAAACATTCCTGCTTTTGAAATTTTGAAAAAGCTCCACGGCGCCCCCTAGAAAACGTGGTGCGCAGGCATTGGAATTTAACGAACTCCTCCTAGGATTTTTTTCCGGTCTTCACCAAATTCACTGTGTGTCATCTGGACCCCTTCAGGATCAAAAGTTATTAAAATCTCGTGGCTATGTCACACGGTGTGGGCGTGGCATGGCAGCCATTTTCACCAATTTTGCCACATGGAATGAAATGAGTTTTGGAGGTGAAGGGATCCACCTAATATCACCAAATCCACACAAATCCTCACAAATCTCAAAAACTAATGTTTGATATACAATTCAGGAAATGGCGTGTTCAAACGGCTCCACAGCGCCCCCTACAAATATTCAAATACTCATAAAAAACTACTGCTTTGACCTACAAACATGAAATTTGGTACACATGTATAGTGTATCCAGACAAACAGATCTGTACACTTGAAATTTCAATTGGCTTCACAGCGCCCCCTAGACAATGTGGTGCTGAGACATTGGAATTTAACGAACTCCTCCCAGGATTTTTATCCCATCTCCACCAAATTGGCTGTGTGGCATCTACACCCATCCAGGATGAAAAGTTATTAAAATCTTATGAGTGTGTCACACGGTGTGGGCGTGACAGGGCGGCCATTTTGAGCGTGTGGCCATGAAGTGTGAAATGCTCATAACTTGACTGCACATGGCCGAATATGAATGAAACTTGACATGCTTGATGACAGGCTATCCCTCAACACTGTGGCACACTTAAACAGCTCCACAGCGCCCCCTACAAAATTTTAAAATTTCATATAAAATCACTGGTTTGTCTTACAGACGTGAAATTTGGTACATGTGCAGAGCAGGATGAGACGAACACGAGTGCGTGCTTTAGACATTCCCATCGTCTCCACAGCAGCGTTGCGGGGGGGGGAGCGAGGGCCCGTCCGACGCTGCTTGCAGCTTTAATTTTTCTTACGCCAAATTGAACCCCAATTTGACCCCCTAAACATGCTCAAAAACTCCTCAAATTTTGCACACACATCAGGACTGGCGAAAAATTTGATATTTTGGGGGAATTACACATATGAATGGCAAAATGACTCAATAGCGCCACCTTGAAAATTGGACTTTAGTGGAGTTAATACGGCTAGTTTCACGTACAGCTATAAAATTTGGTACACAGGTACAGTAGCCCCAGACAAAAACATTCCTGCTTTTGAAATTTTGAAAAAGCTCCACGGCGCCCCCTAGAAAACGTGGTGCGCAGGCATTGGAATTTAACGAACTCCTCCTAGGATTTTTTTCCGGTCTTCACCAAATTCACTGTGTGTCATCTGGACCCCTTCAGGATAAAAAGTTATTAAAATCTCGTGGCTATGTCACACGGTGTGGGCGTGGCATGGCAGCCATTTTCACCAATTTTGCCACATGGAATGAAATGAGTTTTGGAGGTGAAGAGATCCACCTAATATCACCAAATCCACACAAATCCTCACAAATCTCAAAAACTAATGTTTGATATACAATTCAGGAAATGGCGTGTTCAAACGGCTCCACAGCGCCCCCTACAAATATTCAAATACTCATAAAAAACTACTGCTTTGACCTACAAACATGAAATTTGGTACACATGTATAGTGTATCCAGACAAACAGATCTGTACACTTGAAATTTCAATTGGCTTCACAGCGCCCCCTAGACAATGTGGTGCTGAGACATTGGAATTTAACGAACTCCTCCCAGGATTTTTATCCCATCTCCACCAAATTGGCTATGTGGCATCTAGACCCCTTCAGGATGAAAAGTTATTAAAATCTTGTGCCTCCGTCACACAGTGTGGGCGTGACAGGGAGGCCATTATCAGCGTGTGGACATGAAGTGTGAAATGCTCATAACTTGACTGCGCATGGCCGAATATGAATGAAACTTGATATGCTTGATGACAGCCTATCCCTCAACACTGTGGCGCACTCAAACAGCTCCACAGCGCCCCCTACAAAATTTTAAAATTTCATATAAAATCACTGGTTTGTCGTACAGACATGAAATTTGGTACATGTGCAGAGCAGGATGAGACGAACACGAGTGCGTGCTTTAGACATTCACATCGTTTCCACAGCGGCGTTGCGGGGGGGGAGCGAGGGCCCGTCCTGACGCTGCTTGCAGCTTTAATTAGGGCCCGAGCCCGAAAAAGGCAAAGGGCAGCGATCAGTGTGAAACACTGAACGCTGCCTTTGCCTTGCAGGGCAAAGGCCCTGTTGTTCCTGCTCAGTTTCTTTCTTTCTTTCTTTCTTTATTTTTTTTACGCCAAATTAACCCTCAATTTGACCCCCTAAACATGCTCAAAAACTCCCCAAATTTTGCACACACATCAGGACTGGAAAAAATTTGATATTTTGGGGGAATTACACATATGAATGGCAAAATGACTCAATAGCGCCACCTTGAAAATTGGACTTTAGTGGAGTTAATACGGCTAGTTTCACGTACAGCTATGAAATTTGGTACACAGGTACAGTAGCCCGAGACAAAAACATTCCTGCTTTTGAAATTTTGAAAAAGCTCCACGGCGCCCCCTAGAAAACGTGGTGCGCAGGCATTGGAATTTAACGAACTCCTCCTAGGATTTTTATCCGGTCTTCACCAAATTCGCTGTGTGTCATCTAAACCCATCCAGGATGAAAAGTTATTAAAATCTTGTGGCTGCGTCACACGGTGTGGGTGTGGCATGATGGCCATTTTCACCAATTTTGCCACATGGAATGAAATGAGTTTTGGAGATGAAGGGATCCACCTAATATCACCAAATCCACACAAATCCTCATCAATCTCAAACGCTAAGGTTTAATATACAATTCATGAATGGACATGGTCAAACGGCTCCACAGCGCCCCCTGCAAATATTGAAATACTCATAAAAAATCACTGCTGTATCCTACAAACATGAAATTTAGTACATACATATAGAATCCCGAGTCCAACAAATTTGCACAGTTGAAATTCAAATCGGCTCTATAGTGCCCCCTAGAAAAAGTCGTGTGGAGACGTTGGAATTTAACGAACTCCTCCTAGGATTTGTATCCAATCTTCACCAAATTCGCTGTGTGGCATCTAGACCCATCCAAGAAGAAAAGTTATTAAAATCTCGTGGCTGCGTCACACGGTGTGGGCGTGGCATGGCGGTAATTTTGAGCAAACTTGCCATGTTAAACGAAATGAGATTTGGAGGTGAAGGGATCCATGTAAAATCACCAAATCCACACAAATCCTCATTAATCTCAAGAACTAACATTTAATATGCAATTCATGAATGGATGTGGTCAAACGGCTCCACAGCGCCCCCTACAAATATTCAAATACTCATAAAAAATCACTGTTTTATTCTACAAACATGAAATTTGGAATATACACGTACAAACCCGAGACTAACAGATTTGCACAGTCGAAATTCCAATGAGCTCTACGGCACCCTCTAGACAAAGTCATTTGGAGACATTTGAATTTAACGATCTCCTCCCAGGATTTTTATCCAATCTTCACCAAATTCGCTGTGTGGCATCTAGACCCTTCCAGGATGAAAATTTATTAAAATCTCGTAGCTGCGTCACACGGCGTGGGCGTGGCATGGCGGCCATTTTGAGCGTGCGACCATGAAGTGTGAAATGCTCATAACTTCATTGCACATGATCAGATGTGAATGAAACTTGATATGTTTTATGACAGGCTACACATCAACACTTGGGCGCAGCAGAACAGCTCCACAGCGCCCCCTAGAAATTTCAAAAATTCATATAAAATCACCGCTTTAACCTACAGACATGAAATTTGGTACATGTGCAGAGCAGTAACACAACTGTGTACTTTAGAGATTCCTATCATCTCCAGAGCGGCTGTGCGGGGGGGAGCGAGGGCCCGTTCGGCGCTTCTTGCAGCTTTAATTTTTCTTACGCCAATTTGAACCCCAATTTGACCCCCTAAACATGCTCAAAAACTCACCAAATTTTGCACACACATCAGAACTGGCGAAAAATTTGATATTTTGGGGGAATTAGACATATGAATGGCAAAATGACTCAATAGCGCCACCTTCAAAATTGGGCTTTAGTGGAGTTAATACGGCTAGTTTCACGTACAGCTATGAAATTTGGTACACAGGTACAGTAGCCCGAGACAAAAACAATCCTGGTTTTAAAATTTCAAAAAAGCTCAACAGCGCCCCCTAGAGCACGTGGTGCGCAGGCATTGGAATTTAATGAACTCCTCCCAGGATTTTTTTCCGATCTTCACCAAATTCGCTGTGTGGCATCTATAACCCCAGCAGGATGAAAAGTTATTAAAATCTTGTGGCTGCGTCACACGGTGTGGGCGTGGCACGGCGGCCATTTTGAGCAAATTTGCCATGTGGAACAAAATGGATTTTGGAGGTGAAGGGATCCACGTAAAATCACCAAATCCACACAAATCCTCATTAATCTCAAGACCTAATATTTATCATACAATTCAGGAATGGACATTGTGAAACAGCTCCACAGCGCCCCCTACAAATATTGAAATACTCATATAAAATCATTGCTTTATTCTACAAACATGCAAATTGATACATACATATAGTATCCCAAGACCAACAGATTTGCACAGTCAAAATTCCAATCGGCTCTGCTGCGCCCCCTAAACAAGGTCGTGTGGAGACATTGGAATTTAACGAACTCCTCCCAGGATTTTTATCCCATCTTGATGAAATTGGCTGTGTGGCATCTGGACCCCTTCAGGATCAAAAGTTATTAAAATCTTGTGCCTCCGTCACATGGTGTGGGCGTGGCGTGGCGGCCATTTTTGGCCTGTGGCCATGAAGTGTGAATTGCTCATAACTTGACTGTACATGATCAGATGTGAATGAAACTTGATGTGCTTGATGACAGGCTATCCCTCAACACTTGGGGGCAGCCAAAAAGCTCCACAGCGCCCCCTACAAATTTCAAAAATTCATATAAAATAACTGGTTTGTCCTACAGATTTAAAATCTGGTAAATGTGCAGAGCAGGATGACACGAACACAATTGCGTGCTTTAGACATTCCGATCGTCTCTAGAGCAGCGCTGCGGGGGGGAGCGAGGGCCCGTCCGACGCTGCTTGCAGCTTTAATTAGGGCCCGAAGCACTACAGTGCGTAGGACCCTATTGTTCCTGTAGTGTTTCTTTGGGGGGATGGGGGGATGGCGGTTTCTTTTTCTTACGCCACTTTGAACCTCAATTTGACCCCCTAAACATGCTCAAAAACTCACCAAATTTTGCACACACATCAGGACTGGTGAACAATTTGATATTTTCGGGGAATTACACATATGAATGGCAAAATGACTCAATAGCGCCACCTAGAAAATTGGGCTTTAGTGGAGTTAATACGGCTAGTTTCACGTAAACTCATGAAATTTGGTACACATGTACAGTAGCCCAAGACAAAAAAAATCCTGCTGTTGAAATTTCAAAAAAAGCTCAAAAGCGCCCCCTACAGCATGTGGTGCGCAGGCATTGGAATTTAAGAAACTCCTCCCAGGATTTTTATCCGATCTTCACCAAATTCGCTGTGTGGCATCTAGACCCCTCCAGGATGAAAAGTTATTAAAATCTTGTGGCTGCGTCACACGGTGTGGGCGTGGCATGGCGGCCATTTTGAACAAAAAAGCTCAGCCGCGCCCCCTGCAGCATGTGGTGCGCAGGCATTGGAATTTAACGAACTCCTCCCAGGATTTTTGGCCAATCTTCACCAAATTCGCTGTGTGGCATCTAGACCCCTCCAGGATGAAAAGTTATTAAAATCTTGTGGATACGTCACATGGTGTGGGCGTGGCATGGCGGCCATTTTGAACAAAAAATCTCAGTGGTGCCCCCTATAAAACACTGTGCGCAGGCATTGGAATTTAACGAACTCCTCCCAGGATTTTTGTCCCATCTTCACCAAATTCGCTGTGTGGCATCTAGACTCATCCAGGATGAAAAGTTATTAAAATCTCGTGGCTGCGTCACACGATGTGGGCGTGGCATGGCGGCCATTTTGAGCAAATTCGCCATGTGGAATGAAATGAGTTTTGGAGGTGAAGGGATCCATGTAAAATCATCAAATCCACAAAAATGCTCAGTAATCTCAAAACCTAACGTTCAATATACAATTCAGGAGTGGACGTGTTCAAACGGCTCCACAGCGCCCCCTACAAATATTCAAATACTCATATAAAATCACTGCTTTATCCTACAAACATGAAATTTGGTACATACATATAGTATCCCAAGACCAACAGATTTGCACAGTCGAAATTCCAATCGGCTCTACAGCGCCCCCTGAAAATGTTGTGCAGAGACATTGGAATTTAACGAACTCCTCCCAGGATTTTTATCCGAATCTCATGAAATTGGCTGTGTGGCATCCAGGCCCCTCCAGGATGAAAAGTTTTTAAAATCTCGTGGCTGCGTCACACGGTGTGGGCGTGGCATGGCGGCCATTTTGAGCAAATTCGCCATGTGGAACGAAATGAGTTTTGGAGGTGAAGGGATCCACGTACAATCACCAAATCCACACAAATCCTCACTAATCCCAAACTCTAGCATTTGATATACAACTTAGGAATGGGCGGGTCAAACAGCTCCACAGCGCCCCCTACAAATATTCAAATACTCAAACAATATTACCGCTTTATCCTATTAATATGAAATTTGGTACAGACATATAGAATCCCAAGACCAACAGATTTGCCCAGTCGAAATTCCAATCGGCTCTACAGCGCCCCCTAGACAATGTTTTGCAGAGACATTGGAGTTTAACGAACTCCTCCCAGGATTTTTATCCGAATCTCTGAAATTGGCTGTGTGGCATCCAGGCCCCTCCAGGATGAAAAGTTATTAAAATCTCGTGGTTGCGTCACACGGTTTGGGCGTGGCATGGCGGCCATTTTGAGCAAATTCGCCATGTGGAACGAACGAGGTGAAGGGATCCACGTAAAATCACCAAATCCACACAAATCCTCACAAATCTCAAAACCTAACGTTTGATATACAATTTAGGAATGGCCGTGGTCAAACAGCTCCAAAGCACCCCCATACAAATATTCAAATGCTCATATAAAATCGCTGCTTTATCCTACAAACATGAAATTTGGTGCACGTGGCGCACTCAAACAGCTCCACAGCGCCCCCTAGAAATTTAAAAAAATTCATATCGTATCACCGCTTTGTCCAAAAGACATGAAATTTGGTACATGTACAGAGCACGATGACACGAACACAATTGCGTGCTTTACATATTCCGATCATCTCCACAGCGGCGGTGCGGGGAGGAGCGAGGGCCCGTCCGACGCTGCTTGCAGCTTTAATTATAATTCATATCATAAATTAGACTGTCACATTAAAACAGCAATAAAGAAAATGTTTTCCAAATTAATTAACAAATAAAAATACTTAATTGCTAATATTGTATAACACATATAAATTCATCAAAAATAATGGTCAAATTAAAGAGATTTACTAAAACACAACACAAAACAGTCAAGAAAATATTTTAAAATGGATTAATACTTAAATATTTACAAATGTAGAAGTAAATATCAGAACTTACAAACTGAATTAAGAATGTTCTGTAACAA